>JAVSBS010017080.1:5582-23785 GCA_033124195.1 Coracias cyanogaster
ATCTCACACAGCACTGACACTCAATATAGACATTCATCCCACAGCCACTCCAAGCAACCACAAACAGATGATATGCATGTGTGAATGGCTGATGTATTAGCAAACAGATCTTACAGAATCACAGAATCATTTAGGTTGGAAAAGACATCTGGGATCAAGTCCAGCTTTCATCATGGCATCTCCCTGACCACTAGCCCATGTCTCAAAGCACCACCTCTACTCATTTTTTTAACACCTCCAAGGATGGTGACTCCACCACTTCCCTGGGCAGCCTCTTCCAATGCCTCATTTGTCTTCCAAAGAGCCAGATCACCTTCAAGGTCATGCACTTGCACCTTACTGGCATGAGCGGCAAAACAGATGAACGCTGATAGAGCAGTGCCTTTACCAGCACCCACTGAACGTGGAAAGAACAACCCAGCCCTTGCCTTCCTCTCCAGCTGACCAGGGCTGCTGTTCAGCAGTGACACGTGCACACATCACTCCCTGGATTCACAAGCCCGGCAAGTTCATGGGTCCCTTAAATATTACCGTGGGAATTAAGTTCAATTAAAATCTGTGGCTGGGTGTCAAGCTAATTCCCCAGTAACCAGCACAGACCTTGCATCTTTCCAGATCTGTATCTGGGAATAGACACTTCCCCTTTGTGCCCAACTTGTTTGCCTGCAGCACCCATGGGCAGGGGCCAGGCATGGAAGTCCTGCCCTTGCCCAGGAGGCTGGACTGAAGGAAAGATAGCCGGAGAACTGGAAACTTTATTTCAAGAACTAAGACACACCATTTGTGTGCACATGGAGGAGAGTGGACAGGACAGAGCGGGCTGATGACACTGTGGCTACCTCTGGATCAGCAGCATTGCCCCAGGTAGAAATGGCGGTGGTTCCCTGCACCTTATTTTCAGGGCAGCTATTGATCTACTCTGTTACCTTTATTCCTGGCTTATAAGTGGTCAGTACACCATTACTGGCATCAGATATGGCAATAAAACAGGAATAATTAATCAACAGTATCCAGAACTTTCTGCCCCTGAGCCACCATCCAGGGGACCATGTGGTTAGTCCAGTATTAAGTGTCAAGGGCCAAAACTGCCCATGGCCATCTTCCTCCTTTCAAGGGCATGTTGTAATCCTGGCTACAAATCTAGACACTGAGGGAGAAAACTGGGTAACCTTGGTTACAGTGGTGACTTGATGCAGCTTTTGATGAACGGAAACAGGTAAGGGATTGTACATATATGGGTTTTCTAGCTGTGTTGGGATGGCTCTAAACAATGGCTGTAACTCAAATTTTAATATATGGTGCCCACTTTTGCACATGAATAGTCACAGAGTAAGGGGCACTTTAAACAAATTAATATTATAAGAATTATAGTGTATTTTAGCTGAAACAAACCCAAGGAATTTTTAGGAAAACAGCTGGAGTAGTAAATTGTAGAGGATCTCATAAATGTAAATGTAATGCCCAAGGCTTAACATTTACTTATTCTCTCTCCTTTTTCTCTTTCTTTTCCTTCTTTTATTTTTTTTTTCTTCTCCAAGCAACACTTCAGGTGAAGCTTCACAACATATCATAAATTTTATTCCAAATGATAATTAACTTACCTCTGGCTAATACATCTTGCAGAATGACAGCATGGAGATGTTAACATTACCTCAGGCAGCCACAGTAATGGCACAGTGTTTGAGGTTGGGGATAAGGTTTATGAGTTTGACTGTCCCTTCCAATTAAACATATTAAACCTGGCTTGTAGGGGAACAGGTATGAATATTTAAACAACTAATTGCATTTCTGAATCTATTTAGAGACCTATTATGAAAACCGGGACACATATCAGATGTTCTACCATTGATCAGTCTCTGAGCTCACAGCTACCAAAGTCTGGCAGATCATGAGCCCTTAAAAAAACAATTTTAAGACAGATGCTGATTTTTTTTTTTTATTATAAAAAACCCATAAAATATTTAACAGTTTTTGTCAGCTGGATTTACAGAGGCTTTCATGGGCTAAGAAAAGTCTCTGATAAAGAGAGGCAGTATCGAAGATGGCAGAATTTGACAATCAGACGGATTATTTGATTCATATTGGAGTTGATTGTCTTGAATGATAAAAAGAGTTATTTTAAGATGTAGAACACTTCTGCTGTTCCTTGTGTCCATGGAACAGAAAATACCTACTCATTCATGAACAGCAGTTTGTCGCAGAAAGTATAAATAATAAGGCTGAAAAGGAAGAACTAGGAAGGAAGGAAGGAAGGAAGGAAGAAAAGATTTCCATTCCAAGCACTGGAGCAGTATTTGTCATCTCTTCACCTTGTTCTCATCGTGTCATATATATCTTAGTCCTTTTCTAACTTCTTCAGAAAGGCCTTTTCCTTGAAAGGTCAGAAGTGAGAAGGTCTGATATGCCAAAAGAACACCTTAGAAAACTTCCTCATATCTACAGCCCTTCTCATTAACCTTCTGTTCCCAGGCAATTTAATCACTCTGAGTTTCACAAATGGCAATTACTTTAAAAATAATTAAAGCCATTGTTGTTGTTGTTTTTTTTTTCTGGACAAAAAGAAAGTCACTTTTTTGAAAGTGGGGACAAGCTGGGGCTAGGTGTTGAATTGGATCATCCAAGGGGTGAGAGTGTGTATATAGAAGAATGGTGTTGAGCAGTGAGGCCAGGAGGAGTGAAGATTAATATGTTTAATTTTTCTTAATCTGTTGTTTATATATGTCTGTAGGCAGGCATTGCCTTCTTGCTTTATTTCAAGCCTTCAGGTCCTGTCAATCAGAGGTTAAATACCTATTTGAGTGTGCTTTGTGACTTCTGAAGGATGTTAACATCCTATCTGCTAAAAATGGGATATAGACTTGACTTGATGGCAAGCAGTTCCTGCATGAAAGGAACACTTGGAATGTTAATGTAAAAAAATGACACTCCAAGTAATACGCCTGGAGTGGAATGTTCATGGCAACAGGTGAAGCCCACGTGTAATGGCGTGCTACATTTGCATTGGCTCAGAAACATCCATAGATTCTAGATGTTAAAGAACCCGGGACACTTTAGGAACTTGAAAAAATAACTTTTTATTTCCCTGGTGATTATTCTGTTTTACTAATAATCTAATTAGACATGAGAAGAAACAAAGAATGTCAGTATATTTTTATGTTCTAATTTGTCCTACAGATTTGCTAGTATACTGTGGGAATATGTCAGCCCCAGGATCAGGGCAATGAGATTCACTTGCATTGTGGATCAGTAATCACTATATCCCACCATGCCCAGAGGCATTACCAAGTCAAAACTGTCTAAGAGTGGGGGATAATCCTTCAGAAAAAAAGTTGAGCTGCTAGCCAACTGAACAAATTTATACTCATAGGACTCCTGCATGACAGTGGACATGCTAGTGAAATTTTAATCTCTGTGGGTCCCTCGGAGAAGCTTGTATATGTAAGTTAAGTATGCTCACAGACCATGATCTTCCCTAAAGGCAAACTGAAAGATAAAGGGCTTAGAGAAGAACTAGATTCCCAAGGAAAGAGTTGAAAAATCACATTGATAGCTGAGAGATGCTGAGTGAGAAATCACTCAGAGCTCATTCAGGGTAGCAGTACTTAAAAATCAGTTATTCATATTTTTCTACATGAGCCACTGAGAAATTCTTTGTGGATAGTTTGTGTGTAACTAGACTGTATTAGTAAATTATTCATTTTTACCTTTATCTATGCTTGTGTTAATGGTAATTTTAGGACACCTGGCAAAACTTACAACATTCTGCTGCAGGTAAATAGGTACTGGAGTACTCTCACTGCGGGTACTGCTATAATACAATACCACCAAATTTCTCGGACCAGCTGGCTGTTAGCAATGCAGAGTGTAGTGTAATGTTTTCCAACGAGTTGTATGGTCCTTGGCAAGCAGCAGGATAGTGGAGATATTGTCTGAGCTGAATCATCTCCTGGCAAAATTGTAATGCCTTGTTTTGCCCTACCTCTTTGTGAAGATAATATATGTTTTAGGTTGCAGCAAAGGTAAGATTTAAAAATATATATAAAAATATACCATTAGGATAAATGGTAGGACATGAGCCTTTACCCGTAACAAAACATCTGAAAAGGCAATATATCCATTATTTCACTGTCAACTCCAGTACCACAAATAAAGATAAACAATATTCATGCATACTGCAGTTTGTATGGCTGCTATTAGTATTGTTATGACAATTAACTTTCTTGATTCCGAACTCGAGATTATTTTTGGTTTCATGAAATAGTAATTCATAATCCATGTATTGTTCCCTAGGGTAAATCAGATGGGTTTTTTAAAAGCCTTTCATATATGAAAGCTATAGTTTTTCTATTGAGGTTGAGTTATTAAAAATTACATCCAATACAGAAGGAAATATGTAGCTCCTGAAAGATTCTAGTAGAGATACAAGCTGTCCACATGAGATTTTTTTGAGTCTGTTAAATTAATACCTGAAGTTTTATGGAGAGAGGAAATCTATACCAGCCCTTTGCTGTTGGAGCTCAAGTGAAAGAAAAAAATTTCAGACATTTATTTCCCAGGTTGCCTCATATCATTTGGTGTTGTAAGTATGATGGCATTGTCTTCAGTCAGGGCAACCACCTGCACAGGGGACAGCATGACCAAGAACACTACCTGCTTAAAAGGGAGCAGGAAGATATTACCCTAGTACCTACACTGATCTATGATCTTAGTCACATCAAAATCTTTCTCCTTCCAATCCTGGAAAAACCACGTCCTTGCCTTGCACTCAGATGCTGGCTATTTTTAAAGTGTTATGTATTAAAGTTTTAGAGAGAAATTGGGTTGTGATCGGGCTGAAGAACAGTGGGACAAAGGTGAAGCTGAAAAAACAGAGACAGATAGTGAAGAAATAAAGAGGATGGAAATAAAAGAGAGGAAGACGAGAACTGGAATGAACAAAAGGGTAAACCAGAACAAAAGGTAAGAGTAGATGATGAAGAGAGGCATTTAAAACAGAATATAGTTTACCTTCTTGAATGTAAATGAAGAAACTGAACTGAAGTAGAAAAATAAAATGAGATAGAACTAGCCAGCAAGAAAATAATCCAGAAATGGAAAAAATGGAACTAAAAAATAAAGAAAATTGTATCATTTATGTAATGAAACACGCATCATGTTTCTCTATTTTACATGACTCTGATATTAATGCTAGGGAAGAAGAAAGGATATCATAGCAATGTGGTAGCATCTCTTGACTATTATTAAGTTAGTTTAGATGTGTGTAGAATGAACTAGACTGGGAATTTTTTTTTTTTTTTTTAAATTCAGGTGACTGTGTAGGTTCAAACACAAAAATATAAAGCAGGAGAAAACTCACATAGTGCAAGAGATCTCCATGTTCTGTTTAAAACAAGACATCCATGTTTTCGAAGGAAAAAAGAATATGCATCTTACCAATAGTTCTTAAATACCTCAAATAATGCTTAACCTTATCACATTGTTTCTTACATTATCTTTCCATCTCTTTCTCTGTACAGATATCCAGTAGGATATGATGGATGTCAACCAAGTCAGTACCAAGTTGCAGAAGACCTGTTTTTAAAAGTATTCTACTGAAGTGTCAGCCATATTCAAACCAAAGAATATGACTCTTCTCTTTTCCTCCTCCTTCTCTTGCTAGTATGCAAATGAAACTGGGAAGCATAAAAGTTACCTGGACTTAGCTTTAATATTTCACCAAATTTTGGTGGGCATTTTTGGTGTCTGTTTCTCTTGCTTCAGCAAAACAACTCCTGACCTTAACGGTGTCATCTTCTTACCCTTGAATGTTTTAAAGGACTTAAGATATTGTCTTGTAACACTGCCTAATTATTGCAAGAGATAACTGTAGATGTTGACGTCTTCAGCTTCATCCAGTTTAAATTCCTCATCCTGATCTCCCATTTTACTCCCTTCAGTAATCCTTTATGAGAATCAAGGACCTCTGTGTCAGTGCCAGGCTCAAAAAGAGTCAGTAGGAAATCTGTGGTTGTTGCTCTGTGAAAGCCAGCAACACCAGTCATGGACCACTTACTAACCATGTTTTTTCAAAATTTGCGGTACTCTTTCCCTTATTTTCTTTCACTGTGCTACGTAGCTAATATTGCATCATCTCCTGTAACTTGTGAACCAAGGGCCACAAGTGGTTTTATTTGTTTGTTTGTTTCTTCAATGCACCATGGACCCACCGCAGCATATCTGATCCACCCACGGAATATTTCTAGTAGGAGAACATTTATCTGCAGTAAGATGAGTCATTGCACTGTTTGTTTTGCATCTCTCTTTTTTTCATATTTATACTGAATCCAAACCAAAGGAAAGGCTTAACCTTCACTCCCAATTACCGTCTTGGAAAGACAGTAGAAATGATAAATTTCTGGTATTGAAGAAACTCAGGGGATTAACTGATATACTAACATGAAAACTGGAAAGGAAAAGAATAAATGCTTTTTTTTCTCTAGGTGAATATGATGAGACGAAATACAATGAAAACCAGTGGAGAACTAGCCCTGCATCTGTACATTAACTTAAAAAATCTCAGTTGACCACAGAACTCACTGATGAGATAATACATCTCAATGACCACAAAACCAAATTACGGTTGTATCCTCTTCTCATAAGATTTTTAATAGGTTTTGGTGAAGCAGAGAATTCTACATATAATGTATTCAGTATCTGCTGTTTCATGTGTGGAGATAATAAGATTAGGAATTTCAGGTTGCAGTTACTTAAAATAATGACTAGAAGTAATAATAATCAGTGGCTTACTGTTAATAATTAGTAGCACTACTGAATTCATTTTGTAAGGTCCACTGTGTTATTCCTTTCAGAGTATCCATTATTTAACAGAGTATTTATGTGTCTGCCATCTAGATAATGGCCAAACTCTGCAATATTTGCTTCTTCTTCACAAACATCTTAGTCTTCTCTGCACTTAAGCTCAGCAAGTTGTGTCTCATCAATTCAGTGTATTTCTAGAGCTTACAGGACAGTTGGCAGGTAGTGGTTTTGGTGACTTTTATATTTTGTTCACAGCTGGATATTTTCTCCATGCTACTGGTACCACAGTGGGTGTTTCTTTGTCAGCTGGTTTGGTCCTTTCCCACCGGAGTTTGCCAGTGTGAAGGAACTGTGGAGCTCTGGGAGATCCTACATATCATAGAATCATAGAATCATAGAATGTTAGGGGTTGGAAGGGACCTCTGGAGACCATCGAGTCCAACCCCCAACATATGAGAGCCCTGAGGGTGGAGAAACAATAAACACCAGTGTTTTACCTGGAAGACAAAACAATGGACCTAACTGATACTTAGCCACTTTTATTCACTTTATAAATGGCTTAAAGGAGGCGCATAATATTTCTGATAGGGAAAACAAAAAGGTACAATACTTTAGGTCAGCAAGAGTTTTAAAACTAATGTACTGTGCTTCTGCAAGGTTGAAAAAATAGACATTTTAAGCCTAATAGTAACAATAATTCCTCCACATTAGCTACTTGTCCTCAGATCTGAGATTTCTGATCTTAGATTTATTCCATTATTGTACAGAAAATAGCAATTTAGAGGATGTTTTACTGGTTTCCAAACTTTAATGGCTGTAATTATTCTCTCATTCCTAAGGCTGGAAAGTTCTTGCAAACTTTTTGCTTCCTGTTTTTTCTCTATCTTTTGTTTTGAAATTACACTTCATTCTTTCCTTTCTGAGAATGCAAGAAACATCATAAGCAGACAGAAGAAATTTAACCGAAGTCAACATGATATACAGAAATATAAAATGTGAGAAATGGACAGAACAGTGGCAAAGTGCCCTGTAAATCTGTATAGAATATCTGTCTTAGAAAACTAATGAAGCTATAAGACACATATCATGACTTGTAACTTGATTAAAACACTGATGGCAAAAATCTGCTCCCAGAGCTTGAACAATAAATTGCTTTGTGTTGGTGTTGTGTTCTCACCTCACATTCAACCCTTCTACCTAGTCATCATTTTGAGGGCTGTACATCGAACTTGAGGGCTGTGATGGCTTTGCTGTGAAGAAGCTGCCATCTTCATCTCTTTACTAATGATGACTTGTTTGAAAGCATGCACACACAAACCCAAGCCTCTCCTCTTTCTGAAACGTAGCGCTTTGACAACTTCTGTTTCCTCTGGTTCTGGCATCTTTCTTTCAACACATTGGATACACCAAAAGTATGTCTAATGAGCAGGGTGCTCTACATTCTGTTCCTGCTAGTGTATGACTGCCTGCAAGGGCAGAGACATGCTCTGGCATCTATGGTACTATAGCAGAGTAATGCCCTTAGGGTTTAACTCTGAAAACATTGCCTATATCTCTGTGCTTTCCTTTCCCTTTCTGCAGCATGTGTGCAATGATATAGGCCATTTTTCATGTCAAATGATTGAAAGGTTTTATAAAAGCTTCATTGCAGGCTAAGAACCCCTTGCCGTAAAGGATAAATATCCTAAGTGCTCTAAGATCCCTCGACTCTGTCTTGAAGTTGAGGGTGCCATTCAGTGAGTAGGGTTCAATTTTTGTAATTATTAACTGAAAAACACTGGAAAATAATTGCTGACCCTTGGGATTAGTTTTCTTCTTTTACAACCTGATCCTTCAATCTTAGGCATGAAAAAAAGTCCTTCCTCAAGCTTATCTGTGTGACTGAACCGCATTTCTGTGACTGAGAGCCAAAGGATCTAGTCTCAAGCCCTTTGAAACTGTTGATCAGTCTTGGCACTCAGCTTTTGTACCGTTGTCTTAGCAGAGAGAGTAATTGCAAACAAAGCCTTTCTGGGATTATCATTCCTAGAGTGAGGAAAAGAGTCAAATCTGTTTTATTGAAAGCAGAATGATATCCTTTAGAGATTACCAAACAATGCCATCTTTCTGATGTTTAGCTCTTCTCTTTTTCATGTAGGAAAGTAGCAAAAACAGTAAATCCATTCAAAAGCCAGGAAAGGATTTTTCATGAGGGATTGCAGAGGTTTTTTGATGCTCACATCTCTTGTTTGTGCATACTAATCTCCGTGACAAACTATGCTTGATTCTGCTCCCATTGATATTAGTGACAAAACTCCTGCATATTTTAGCTGTAACATCTTCAAACCTTACTTTGCTGGTGGTTTGAAAGAAAAATCATACTTTCTCATAAGTTTCATGTATAATTTCCTAGCTTCTTTCCTTCATTGCCTCTGTCCAAAGGCATGGAGACCTTGTGGGAGCTTAATTTATATTATCCTTTACTGTCATGGCAACAAATTACAATGTCAAAGTCCCAAGGACAGTGTTGTAACAACTCACAAACAGCTCTCAGGAAAGAAGAATACTACTATTAAATTTATCTGAAGGCATATGACAGGTCATGAGGAATCACACAAAGAAAGAACATGTCTGGATGTCTCCTTTGCATGTGTTTTCTACTCCTTGATCTGTTTCAGCAACCTTTGGTCTTCAGAAACCATTAGATCATTGTCCCATGCCTAATATTTCCTTTTGGAAAATGTGCCAGTATATGGCACAACTCAAATCTCCCTTTTCCCTAAATGTCAAATTGGACCTCCTATTGTCACACTTTTTTGTTTTGTTTTGTTTTATTTTTGTCATTTGTCATGGTTCCTGCAATGACCTTAGCTTCAACCTTAGGTACCAAAGGGAAAAGCCATAAATGCTCCTTCATAGACAAAGCCACCAGCCTGCAGAGAGAGAACACTTGCAAGGCAGCCAGAGGGCAGAAAGATCCCTGTGGCTGTTGCTGTGCTGACTGTACTTCAGAAATTCTTATGTAGCTAAAGAGGACATAAAGTCATATATGCACTGTATGTGCGAGTTACAGTAGCTTCAAGTTTCTTCTGCAGAAACATTTCCATGGGAACATCAAAACAATACCTTTAATCTTAAAACTAGACTTCCGGATGAAAACCTTACTATATTAGGAGCCTTATTGGCCTAAGAAATGTGAATTCTATGTTCCTTTTTTTCTATATAAAAAAAATCCTCTAAGGAGGTTAGTGTAAGGACAACAGGTTTTTCCCACTAACATGAACTGGGAAAACTAAAAATATATGCCTTTATTTTAGAGAACAGCAACAAAAAGTGAAGAATGATTACAGTCATTCTCTGAGCAGCACTTGAAGAAGGATGATTGCTAACTCCGTGTTTCAATGTTTTTATGCTAGAATAAAAGTACCCTTTTAAAAATCAGACTGATCTAGTCTAGTTAATACAATCTAATAGATATTAAGTTAACATAATCTAATTTAAAATTAGATTAGATATATAGACAATCTTTATAAAAGTGTTCATGCAGAAACTCAGTGAGAAACACCTGTTCTGGAAAAAATTTGCTTTATAAATGAGCTATTTGATACAGACAAGTGACCACAGAGTGGCTGAATGGCTGTAGCATGTTACTTCTGCAGTCACAGACATGCACACATCTTCATACTGAGCTTGCTGCAGGATGAAAATTGTTATTTTAGCTCATGGTAAAGGTGATGTAAGGTCATGCATTTTAGCTGCAGTCAGGGTAGCAGAGAGATTGTGAGATGCATGTAGTGTCTGGTAATGTGATGTGACTGAAGATCAGCTCAGCCCTAGTAACAAGTGCTAGACATTGTCTGGCCAGCACCCTGGCATCTGCAGTGCTATTACATTTTCTATATTTGCCTTCATTTTTCCTCTGAACTGAAAGGAACAGTAAAGGGCCAACAGCTCAGAAGATGGCCTCTGAAATGAAGCAAATGGAATTTAAACCAGATTCCTCTGGACTTTCTAGTGAAGAGGTAATTTCTGGGGATTTTTGTAACTATTCCTTTCCTCCAATTATCTAAGGAAAACTCAGTTTCTGTAGTTGGTGCCTTGGATGAAGTTATCAGAATACACATGTTCCAGCTACGTAAGAAGAAATTTCCTACTGATGTTCTTACTGACATGTGAAGGCATAGGTTAAAACATTTATCAGATGTTTTCTCCATGCTCCAGAAAAAAAAAAAAGCCCATTTTTTTTTTATTTCAAGATAAACTTTTTCACAACAGATCAAAAGAGATTCTCTAAGCTTTATTGTCTGAATAACAACCGTAGCAGCTAGGCTGAAGGGCTCAGCAAAACAAACAAAAGCACAACAGACTATTTAGCAAGAGACTTCAAACAACAGGGACAATAACCAGCAGCTAATCTTTTATTTAGAGATGACTTCCACCCTAGATGGTTGCAAAACAATTCTACTTTATGAATCCATCTTGTCCAAGTGTTCTGAATGATGTGCCAAGGAGATCTGAGTGCTGTCAACACCAGTCTTGTTGCAGGATTGAACATGCAAGAATTAGAATGGGGTTTGTGTAAAATGAAAGGAGTCAAGGCAAAAAGAGATACTTTGCCATACTGAGGGGTGTATCGACAAAGGCTGGGATTTAGTCTAACGAGACCAGTTTCCTAAGGGTCCCTGCATGTTCAGTGCATAGAAATTGGCTACAATGGTAGATGATCTGGAGCAGCTAAATTATTCTTTGTCTGACGTCTGCCCTCTCAAAGCATCTCGACATATTGCATTCATCCCATACTGTCTCATCAAGGCTTCCTTATTCTGTGCCTGAGAATGTTTTTCAAGCCATGACAGTCTGCTTCATACACAAAGTGAGCACAGCCCTAGCCATGTGGAGTTCAGTAGATGAAGTTAAATGGAGAAGGTGGAGACACATGAAGAGAAACCCATAGTTATTTTTTGTACTGACTGAGGGAGAAGTTGGATGGCGTTGTGCTCATTCAGCCATCATCATTTTATGCTGCCATCAGCGCCTGATCACACAGGCCAACACTGAACTCAGCAACATCCCTTCAGAAGTCTTCTTTCCCACTTCAGGTGGGAAGGAAAAGGTGAGATTCACTGTTTGCAGACCTTATTAAGCAGTAGACTTAGGGTCTGTTTACACTCTGCAGTCTTAGTAGTGTTGAAAAACAGCCAAGTTAGTCATGGAGCTAAGAGCAGAGAAGGCAGGGCAGAGTGGTGCCATGCCCAGGCTAAACTAAACTGTTAAGAGAATAATGAAACCTGGTAGAACTCGATGCTAATGTGGCTATGCTTCCCCCAGGCCAGAGCTGGTATGTCTGTAGTACTTCACTGAACATACTCTTATTAATCTCTAAGAGATTCTTAAATGTGGAGTTTGCTTAGTGAACTGGAATACTTAGGAGAGCAGATAACAAGAAAATGAACCACCTTTGCTCTACGAAACAGAATAGTTTTCTGGCTGATGCTGCAGTTAAGTGCACCTTAAAGCTTTTCATATGTGCCCTACAGCAGCCAGCCACCCAGTAGATCTCATTCCTCAAAGTGTTATCTGATGTCTCCATACTGGTCCTTCTCTTGGTATGGCTCCTAAATTCATATTTCTTCTCTGCAATCTGATTAATTCCTTTGGGATCACTATTATGGATCCCTATCCATCTAGTATCATTTAGGTGATTTGAGCTTGAAAGTGTGAAATGGAAAGGGTTAAAAGGAATAAAGTGCAGGTTGGGAATGTATGTTTTAAAGCAGCTTGGTTCTTGCATTGCAAAGGAACTGTGTAAATAGTGGGAGCAGCAAACACAAGCCTTGGAATAGTAGGATGATGTTAGAAGACTACAGAACGTTGAATTATTCTGCTCCGATTTTAGCTTTGTTTAAAGTTCATTGGTATAATTATAGGCAATGAGAAGATAAGGTTTTTGTATCAGGATGTTTGAAGACATTGCTTGAAAAAAATGGGTAATCCTGCAATGAAGATTTACTTTAGAATTTGGGATAGACTCTGTGTGAATGCAGAATTAGAATTTGCATTAGGATTTATCTCTCTCTGCAGAATGTGTCGCCCTTGTAATAATTCATTCCTCCAAAGCCCCATTAAATTAAACAGTTTATATAAATTGTCTCCTATGCAACACAAAAAGTGGTTGAAATCTGAAGGAAATTAGATTGCAAACACAGGAAAACTGAAAGCTAACTGGATTATCCAAAAGGATGTTTTTTAATTGATAGTAAATCGCTATGAAAAGCTGGGTTCCTGTATCTGCCACCACATAAGAAACACAAAGAGTAACTCTTTGTGCAAGAGTTGGAGCATTGGCAACACCATTTCCCACTCTAAAGGGAAGGGTCAAAGGGCTGCTTGGCTTACCAGAAAGGAAAGAAAATGTTTTTTTAAAACTTCTTGCTATGCATAACTCCCTCCTATTGCTTTCTCTGCTCTATGAGATTTCAGAAACCAAAAAATGTATTCAGATGTAACTTAGTACTGTGATTAACTTTTCTTTTTTTTTTTTTGCTTCTACTGTTTCTTTTCTTATAAGTTAATAATCTCTGGATATATGATTATCTGGCTATATTTGAGAAATGTGTTCTAGTTTTGGAGGACTCTCATGTCCACACATCTGAGGAATGTGTGGTATACTATAATATTCATCTGTGAGGACACAGTGGAAATGCAGCAGTTAGAGTTCAATGAACTGACATTTCTGTAAAATCAGTTGACAGGGAAAACCTAGCACTTGCCTTTGTTAAGGCACACTGGTCACCACCAATATGACTATGTCAGTTTCGTCCATCTGCCAGCTATGCATCCCAGCTGTGAAATGATTGAGTTGTAGCTTCAGAGGTGTTGCACTGCAGTTCCCACAACAAATTCTATTTTCCTTAAAATCCTAACCCAGCTTAAATTGTAACGCAAACTGTGAGCTGTAAAGCAGTTGTGACATTCTGCCCTTAGGAAAGGCTGAGCCATTCTGGTGGAAAAAAGTGATTTCTGAATATCTAAAACACCTTGAGAGCTCAGGAGCCAAGTCCTCAGCTGATGTAAAGGTTTATTGCATTACTGTGTATGGAGCTCTTGTTCCCCAAGCAAGCTTTGGCTTTTACGATAGCAGTGGGAAACGTTTTGTTCCTTTTGTTTTCTGAAACTAGGCTGCTTTCCTGTGTGAGCTCTGGATTGTATTTCTAATGTGCAGCATTGCTCACCTCTAAAGTCACCTCTGAGAGTGTAATTGGTGTCCCTTTGGCTGAAACATTTGACTTAGCTATAATTTCTCCTTCTATTCAGCCCAGTGATGTATCTCACAGTGAAAGTGTTGCAGTCATTTGTTCCCTTCTCAGGTGACCATCCTTCTTGGGTAAGCAAGCTGGACAGCACATAGGAAGACAAGAACATGCAGAATTGAAGTGAAGCCTTCATTTGATACTGTACACATCAACATATTTTATGAGATAGGTTTTTACATGAGAAGAATGAAACAGATTTTTCAGAAGCAATTAACACCTGGTGCTATATGAAAGTATTGTGGTTTTAAATTATTTTAAACTGTGATGTCTGAACACAATAAATGGTAGTTATAAGAAATTACCTGGAACCTGTTTATCTGTAAACTGGGATTCCAATTAATAATATCAGGTATTTCTTCATTAGATTTTTTCAGAAAGTTTTGGTTATTATATTCCATTATTCTTTAGGACAATGTGCAACCTGTTGTTCTGCTCCACAAATACAATCTATAGCTTCTGGGTTTATATCAAGCTTATATCAATATATAGCAGACACTTCAAGACCAACAGGTTAGGTGTATCTGAATTACAGAGATTAAGGATCATCTACAATGAGAAATAAAGAAGAATTAAAATGGTATAAAACAGAGAAGTACATTCAGAACACAGTGATGTTCTTATGCATTTTTTCTGGTTCATTTGTAGAAAAAATTGAAGTAAGACTAGAAGCTCTGTTTCAGAATCTTAATAAGCCTCAGAAAGTGCCCGTGGCCCTGGATGCTGCCAAAGGGTAGAAAAACACTGAACGTTTCCATTCTGGTTTTCCTCCAATGACGAGAAACTAATGGAAATGAAAGAGGTCATTTTATTTATAAATGATTGACAGATAATTTCTTCAAAATCACTATCTGTCCTTAACAACTACCTATATGGATAAGGCTATTAAAAAGGAAGGTGGATTTCAGTTTATGGGTGTTACTGTTCGACTATCTATCAGAATAAGAAACACAAGAATGAAAGTAAGAATGTTAGAGCAAGATTTGAGATAGTACCTCATTTGAAGAAAAATGTAGCAACCCTACAAAACAGTTGATCTGTTGTCATTCTCACCTCAGAGTGTTGGTGATATGTTCTGCATTTACCTGATGCTAAACATTATTGCAGGAGGAAGGTCAGGCTTGAGGGGGCTCTGAGCAACCTGACCTAGTTAGGGATGTCACTGCTTATTGTAGAGGGGTTGGACTAGATGGCCTTTAGAGGTCCTTTCCAACCCATCACATTCTATGATTCTATGACTAATTACGACCTATTTTCTTAGAATTATAGAAACCACCACCTCTCTGGGCAACCTGTTCCAGTGCTCGACCACCCTCATATTAAAGAACATCTTCCTAATGTCTAACCTAAATCAACACTTTTCTAGCTTAAAACCCTTGTCCTGTCACTACAGACCCTTGAGAACAGATCTCCTCCTGTCTTCTTGCAGGCCCCTTTCAGGTATTGGAAGGTCGCTATAAGGTCCCCCCCCTGAGCCTTCTCTTCTCCGGGCTGAGCAACCCCAGCTCTCTCAGCCTGTCTTCATAGGAGAAGTGCTTCAGCTCTCCGATCATCTTAGTGGCTCTCCTCTGGACATGTTCCAGCAGGTCCACATCCTTCTTGTGTTGAGGGCTCCAGAGCTGGATACAGTACTCCAGGTGAGGTCTCGCCAGGGCAGAGCAGAGGGGCAGAATCACCTCTCTCAATCTGCTGGCCACATTTCTTTTGATGCAGCCCAGGATGTGATTGGCCTTCTGGGCTGCCATTGTACATTGGTGGCTCATGTCCAGCTTTTCATCAACCACTGCCCTCAAGTCGTTTTCCACAGGCCTGCTCTCCAGTATGTCCTCTCCCAGCCTATATTGATAATGCTGGTTGCCCTGGCCTAGGTGCAGAACTCTGCACTTGGCCTTGTTGAATGTCATGAGGTCAGAAATTTATTGGAAACGAGGTTTCTTTAGTTCGACTTTCTTAGTCCTACTGCTCATGAAAATACTTACAGGGTTTTTTGTTTGCTTATTTGTTTGCTTTCCTCTGTAGTATACAACTTCATTCTTAAAATAGACTTTCTCCAGCATTGATATAACATGATATTTAAGTGCCAAGGCACCATTCCAAACCATTTCATTATTTCCTCATCTGTCACAGCTGGTGAATTAAATCAAGTTAGCAACACCAGTATAGTCATAGCAATAGAAATTTAACCTTTATTGGTAAGATTCAAGCTTTAAAGAGTGCATTCTAATATTTACATATTCATACACAAACTGATATATGCCTGTCCTTTCTGAGAATATAGGTTTCAGCACTGGAGTGTGCAGGTCACATGTTATTGTGGGTGAACAAAATGTTTTCATCAACAGGCTGGAAGACCAGCCTGAAGAAAAGACCATAAATCTTCATGTCCAGCTGGAACTACCTTGGAACCAGTTAGGAACTCTTTTTTGTTTTGCCTTATGACAGGGAGCTGGAAATAAACATCACAACAAAATCTTCCATATGGTCAAGTATGCTTCGGCTGTCAGCAATGTCACATGTGATACTGGTAGGAGAAAAACATAAGAAAAACAGGTTCTTCTGCTTCCTGCATATGCAGCTTGGATACAGGATGGTAGATTTTCCAGGGTTTGCAGTACAGTTTCTTTCACTGATTGGAAGAAGTCAAAGTCTTCTAAAGTGAAGGCAGAGGAATGGGAAAAGTGGTATGATAAGAGATATTTTCTAAAATAAGATGCCTCCCAATGAAGTTCATTCCTGAATAAGAGATCTCTCTACTACTGCAAGAGATGTTCTTCATCTGATTAGATAGGAAAATGAGAAGCTGTTGGTCAGCACTTAAGATTAACTATTCAACATTTATTATAATTATTTTTTATTTTAAACTATTAAGATTAACTCTTCAAACTCCTATCCTTTGAAAACATTATTAAAAATTACATAATGTGCAGGCAAAGTATTTAGCTCCTCTTTTTAACAGCAGAATTAGTTATTATCTGTAAGTTTTCAGAAATTATCAGTCAACATCCTTTGAATGACCCCCTTGTTTTATTCCTTCAACACAAGAAATTTTAACTATACTTCTGCTCATTTCTCTCTGTGATATTCCCCCTTTTCAGTTTGGCACATACAGTGTTTCACTTCTCTGATTAGCTTTCTCTCCACTCCTGTGTTTCCTGGACTTTTGGGATTAAAACCCAACTCTTCCATTCAAATCTAGTTTAAACTTCTCCTCAGTTCCACAGAGGTGCAGTTCCTTTCTCAGATGTACCTTTGGAAGCATGCACAGTGTGGATTTTGCTGTTTGCATCTTATTCCTTTATCTTCTCCAGGGTAATGGCAAAAGACTGTTTTTTGTTATCAATGGTATTTTAGACAAATTTTAAGTTCTCTTTACAGTTACAGAAGATTTTGAAGAGGATCTTCATGGAGGTATATTACTGAGATGCAGGCAGATCAACCTCAAAGATTTGTCTGCTTATGAATCTTGAAGAGGATCTGATGCCTTACCCCTCTGCATCAAAAACCCATTATTCACTACAGTTGTTATAAAATGCTTTTTTTCAAAAGCACTTATGGCTCTTGAGACATGTGTCCCACTGACCTTTAATGTGCCGCAAACAAGACTAGCTCTCACTGTTTCATTATTCTGGGCAAAGTAACTTCCAGATCCCCACAGTAAATTAGTATCTACAGTGATCAGTTAGTATTTAGTGGCTAACTCACATTACAAATGTTATTTTTCTGGTTCTGGCAGGTGGCTACAGCTTATTCAGAAGTTATATCAGCCTCAATCTCTTATTCCTAAAACTCACAGCTTTTTCAAGAAAAAATTATTCTTCTATAAAGGCTCACTAATATTTATTAAGAATATTTGAACACTAAGAACTTCTTAGCATGGCACTAGAAGGAGATGATTAAAATATGCAGACTTTTTCCAAACACTGCATTGTAGCTCAATGAGAAACTATATGTTTGAGACGGGGATTTCTGGATGAAATTCTGTGGTCTGTGTAATGTGAGATGCCAGACTAGCTATTTGCTAAGATCATTTAAAATTTTGACTGTTGTAGTGGGTCTGGCTGAGCTGGTTTTCCCCACAGCTGCAGTGTTTTTGTGCTGGGAGCTAGAAGGGTGTTG
>JAVSBS010017081.1:0-20118 GCA_033124195.1 Coracias cyanogaster
CAAAACTTATTATGAACTAATGAAGTCAATGAGAATCACAGCCTATAAATGGCTGAACTTTTAAGAGATACTTTTCTACCTTCTGTTTTGGGCATTTAACAATACTATTATGCCCAAGTAGCTGAATGCCCAATGAACAACCACAAAGCCTTCCTATCTCTTTTTGCTCTAAACGTGATGGGATTTATGTTGTTATTTTAAACATACTTATTTGTAATTAAGATTTCTGTACAAAAGATGCATAGTTCTAGTTAGCAGTCCTAAGTGAAAAAAGTGCCCTACGACATCCATCACACATGATCAATCCAGATGGTTAAAGCATATGGCAACAGTGAAGTTGTCACTGCAGCACCTTTGAGTACCCAAGTCACGTGCCCAAACAAAGATGTTTCCATCTTTACTGAACTGACCTTTGAGGAAACAAGCAGAATTTCCCCCCGGGTGTCATCTGCTAATTTGGCTCAGTATATATCACCAACAAATTGGCTTCAAAGCCAAATATACACCAAGACAAGGCTTCCCCAGGGGACTTTATTAGATAAATTATTTTAAATGCTTCTAGCCAGGAGAACTCCAATGAAGACAGATGGTAAAATGAAGGAGTCTCTTTCCAAAGGAAAGGAATTTTTTTCTAGATTTCCTGCAATAGCACTCCATTTGTGGGGAAGATTTAAGGACTATATCTGCACAGAAAAAAGAAAAAAATTGTAAGTGTTGGTAAACTATCCCAAATCTTTATAATGGCACAATGTTTTTCATAAACATAATCTTTTTAAGAATGCTTTTATTGGGGTATGTTTCCAGGAGGAGATACAAATGATATGGGGCTGCATTAATGTGAGAGCTGGGAATATTGCCTCCCTCTTATGTGTAAGAAGGAAAGCAGAGATTAATCTCCTTGTATAACATGATGGTTCAGCATATGAGTCACTTTAAATGGGTGAAGAGCCAGAGGAAAAACTAACGAACACCAAGTAATTTAATCCTAATGTTACAGAAAATGTGCAGTCAAAAGGATTAGAAAAGGTAAGGTAAATTGTAAAGCCTGTCTTTAAAGTCAGTTCAGTGATAGAACCACCGCTGCTTTAGCCACATGCCTGAGGAGCACCATGCAGTCTAATTGCGGTTACTAAGCATATTTGTGTTACTGTGGCTACACCACTGCAGTGTGATACTCCTGTCTCTAAGATGTTTGAAGTCTCAGTGATAAAATGCAGAGAGTTCCTCTGCAGGGTGGCTGACTTCCTGTCCAGCATTGGAGTCTGATGTGGTATGTCACCTCTAAATAAAGCAATGATGAGTAGTACCTGAAGGAGTCCAAAGATCTGCCTAAGAAAGGAGCCAACAAACAAGGGGTGAGCTGTTATGTGGCTTTAAGTATCAATCGGGACTTGCACTAGCAAAAGAAGACAGGAGTGAGCTACTTGTTGCAGCCCTTTTTCAGCTCTCAGTATGTTTCTGAGCATATGAAAGGCTTCAGACTGGATATTGCAGAACAGAATAATTCAGAAAACAGGAAAAAAGTTTAAGCTTTGGTTGTTTCTTGAAAAAGGAGGACAGAGCAAGGCTAACTTCATGGTTTGGCATGCACCTCTGTTACCATCTCATTTTCTTCCCTCAGGTCTACAGTGGAAAAACTTAAGTTTGGACTCATTCCAGAAAATTTAGGTTCCACAAGTACATTTTCTTAGAATAAAACAAATTCTTCTGCACACTGTATCTTTTTTGGAGGATACACTACTTTATTTTTAGCTGCTGATCAAATGCTTTTTGTCTTTACAATTTCTGTTGTGGGTTCACAGTTAAGAACTACTCCAAGCCACAATGACTGCTACAAATTGTTCTGGATATCTTGAGCCTCATTATCATGCTTAATCTATTTTTTTTAATATATTGAAATAGTATCATAAAGAACATTGCATAGAAAAATTTCCTTGGAAAATAGATTCAAAGTCTATCACAGGAGCCATACTGAGATTTCATAAATCTTTTGTTACCATCGCTTTATTTATAGCATTTTTTTCTAGTTGGTCATAATTGATGTAGTTAGTAGTACTGTAGTACAGCAATTTAGAAATCAAAATTTACTTAATTCTGTTTTTAAAAATTCAAGCTACGTTTTTATGAAAAATTTTAGCTGAAATTGAAAGCATTGTTAAAGTTTGAGGGTTTTTTCTGGTTTTTCAATTGAAATAGCATTTTAGAGCCATATACCTCAGGATTGTTTCTTGCAAACTCTGGGACACAAGAAATAATCATATCTGCACTCTTTTTTTGCTGTAAACACATAATTTCCCTGTCCTGAATTTTGTAGTCTCTTCTAATTGCATGAAAATTATTAGACTTCCCTTTTCATTTGTCACCTGTGTATTGCAAAATAATAATACCACTTTGCCTAGTTGTGTTGTAACAGGGAGACTTTTGCAGCTGTGTGAGGCACATCCAAATTAAAATAAAAGGTTGCCAGCTACATAATTATACGCTAATATTTTCTGAGATTTCTTAAGCCTCATGCATGCCATGGAGCCTATTTCTCAGGTAATAATATTAAGCCTGCCTTTACATTTACAGCATTTCAAATCAGTCTGCCTAAGCACGGGAACCTCAATGGAGCACACAGATTTTCCTGGAGCCCCTTTCTTGTGGCATGCCAGGCTTGTAATCACATTGTAAATGGCATTGGCCTCAGACCTGACTGTTCTGGGTGGTCTGTGTGTGCCAGATGCACCCTAGCCCAACACAGTGACTCTGCATAAAGCATAGGCTCATGAGCCCTGAGGGGGACCTCAGCCTGTGCTTTATACATGCCTAGAAGCACTCCTGTGAATCAGGACCATAAATCTTGAACATTGCAAGAAACATTTCTCTCTGTGGCCGTAGAGCTTTCTGTCAAATCAGTCTGTCAGCTTGAGCTGAAGTATCTTTACTGTCACCAGATAGAAATCGACTTCCTAATATTAGTGTCAAAACAGCTGAGATAGGGTTGCAGTATTTTATTGTTTGCTTTGGTTTGGGTTCTTTTATTCCATAACTCGAAAGCTTGGAAAGTAACTATTGCTTAATACTAAACTCAATAGCTCAGGCACCTACACTTCTCTGTCTTGGTTTTATGAATACAAGTATTACTTAATAATTATAGTTGCCACTATTGGACTGGAAAAAGAAGAGCTATTCATGAACAAGTTAAAATGTTATTTCTAATAAGTAGACAATCATCATGTTTTAAACTTCTTGAATCCTCGTGAAAATCAGACTGATAGAATTTGTTAATCAGCAGATTTTAAACCCCTTATTTATATATGTGGTAACACCAGGCTGTATAAGTACAAGTACCGTATCTCTGCCTCTAGACAAACTCTCCACAACTAACTGCAGCTACTTTTGTTTTTCACCCAAGTTACTGTTCTTCATCTTATATAAAAGTAGTTTAGATTGTTTAACTTACAATCTACTGCTTATCAGCAACTACAGTTTTAGTTGCTTTTAATTTTCCCACATCTTAGCACTTGGGTGTGAAATCTGCCATGCAGAGCCTCTGCTTAAGATGGAATTGTTTGAGGGACTTCCATGTAAATTGCATTCAATGAAGCTACGTAATATGAGGGCATATATATATTACAAGGGCAAAAAATATCCTCTAAATAGGGTCTACCGTATATACATTAGCATCTTTTAAAATGATAAACACAAGTAAACAAAAAACCCACAAACCCCCACTCTACTTTGTTGAAGAGATCTTGTGCTTTATTTTTTATTTAGAGCCCATCTATCACTGAGAGGCCACCTATTGCCTTGCCACGCAAATTTGACTGTGATGAATGTCCCTGAGAAACACACTCAACAGCAGTTTGCAGATTTGGAACCTGAATTACCTGGAATTTTGGCTTTATTTAGCATGTTTCATCCCCTGATTTGCATGCTTCTGGGCTCTACCCAGGCACTATCACCTCAGCAGGCCTAAATGTCCAGCTGCTGGTCATGAAAATGTCTACAGGGAAATAATACTACATCATTCATTATTTGCACCATAATGCAAAGTCAGGAACTTACAGACAAACTTGACTCTGACACATCCCCTTTTTGAAGCCTTGTACTTTTAACAATAATTTTCTGGTTTTTTGTAACACAGTGTTCATTTTGGCTGTATTATGTGGCACTTAAACCTGGTAAGATGCCAACCCCAAAATTTAACTGTGGTCTGTAGGACTTGAGACTATTTCAACAGCTCTAACAAAGCTTTTACTGGGCATGGCATGGGACATGGGGTAGGTTTTATATAATTCAACGGCTGTGAGGAAAGGTCTGCTGCATCCCTGATATCTGATAAAACTGATAACAATACATTATGTACCTTCCTTGATAAAGAAACTAGACGAACTACTCTAACACATTTATTGTTTTAGCCTTCAGGTACTTTAAGCAACAAAAAGTTCATGTTTCATTCTCACCTGAAAGTGATGACCTGAAAGTCAATTTTTAAAAGATTTTTTTTAATTGAATAAGTGTGATATGGACAAGAGTCATACCTCAGAAGCATGCATAGGCATTTCTTCTCATTTTGACCTGTTGATAATAAAATATAAGAAAAAGGAGTTCATTCTGTGGATTAAAAGCTCAAAGATGTTGTCAATTAACAACTAGGAAGCTTGATTCTGTGCCAGTTAGGGTATTGCCACTGCTTGCACTGCAGTAGCTCCAAAGAGCACCTGTCTTGCATAGAGACTTTATTATACTAGATACTGTACCAAGACCTTGTCCCGTGGTACTGACAATGTATACAGCAAGGACTAACAAAATGATCAAAAGAAAGTAGCTGTATTTCCACTTTCAGAAGAGAGAATCAACTACAGAGCTCTGGATTTCTCAAGAAGCCTTCAGGAATTGAATGAATTCTATATTGAGCTTGGCAGATGCATCAGGAACAAGGATGTGCTTATTTAATCACCGAGTGTTTTTACTGAGGAGATACAGTTACAAAATACAACATTGGTCAGTTATGTAATGTTTTTCTCAGTAGAGGCTTCACCTATGAAGAGAGGTCTACAAAAATTCTGAAGCATGCTCAGTCTGGGCCTGCATGATCCTGCAGGAAATCCTGAAAAATGCAAAGCCGAATCTGGTCCATCGAATGGTGCTTTGCTCTAAAACCAAACCAAACAAAATGAACATTCCCCATGTTCTCCACACAAGTTCCCAGTTTCCAGTTATTTTTTTAATGTTTTGTTTGCAAAGGAAGTGAGAGTCCCCATATCCCCATTATCTTGAAATGATGAGCATCAATTAGGAACCATTTCAAGGGAGATAAATTTATGGTTCATGCTGTAATATTATTGCCTCTCCATCAGCTTCACCAGTCTTGGTTTTCTAGGGGAACATCTTAAAACGTTAATGTTACAACATATCGCTATCTACAGACAACCAGCTTGTATGGTGGCATTTGGTGTAACTGCTGAAGTACTTAATAGTGCTTGCATCAAGGCTCCATGCCTCCAGCTATGTCTAACATATGAAAGTGTACAACTGGATGTATCTGTTTCAGTAAAGAGCCATTAGGAAATACTAAGTAAATGCCTATTAGAAGCATTATGTATGCAGATATGTCTAACAGTCTTTCTAGTAATGAACCATGGATAAATGCCTGCTGATGAACAGACTGCAGAATCGTAATGGTTTGAAATAGACTGAATGCTTCCAGTTCTGCTTCCAATACTAGTGTAAGTTGGAGTAAAAATCTGATTTTGCAAAGATAGTTGGCAGTACCCTGCCAGCCGGGACTGGTTTTCAGCATATTCTACCTGCCTCAAAACATTGATATTAAAATAGGGAAACAGAAAGATTAGGATTAATCTGTGTTGTCCAGTTAGAGGGCTGAGGAGCCAAAAGACTAAGTGCTCTTGGTCAAGGTCACCTTGGAAACCAGTAGTAGGGCTGGAAATTACACTGAGATGCCCCATGTTTGATACAGCCAGGGGTATACTGCAAATGATTCTAAATATGGAGAGGAAAATGAGCTACAGCAATGGCAAGACAATGAAATTTTCTTTATAGAGTGGAAGTAATTCTGTTGATATGCAGCAGCTCTCAGGAACTCAAGTTTCATAACTGAAACCCTGCGATGCTAAAAATGTGAGGCAATGTGGGATTGTGACGCTGTGTAAGGGACCTAGGGTAAACTTTAGTCTAATTTTGTATGTGCCCCATAGGTCAAGAAGTGCTTTGGGAGACATATTTGGGTCTTTCGTGTCTGCAGCAGGCAATGTCACCCGATGATAATTCAAATGGACAGTTGCACCTTATGAAAAAATCATCCCCAGCAATATACTCCAAAGTAAAAATCCAGTACTTTGCGTCACAGAAGACACCATTCCCACTAAATATTTAATAGGATAGAAGGAGCTGCTGTAAAGGAAGTATTTCTTTACAATGGTAATTTCCATGCCAAGGTGAATGTGAGTGTTATATTCTATGGGTTGGGAAAAGCAAAACAAAACAAACCAAAAGGACAGAAAGGCAAAAATGGCAAGTCTGAGCAGTCAGCTAAGTGTGTTTCTTTAGAGAGAGAAGAGATTTCTTACAGCACCATTCCCAAGAGCACCACCATGGCTTAAAAGCATTCTCCTGTTCAGTGGAAGTTTGTGTGCCTGCTTGATTGAGTGGAAGGAGTGCAGGGGAAAAATGAGAACACAAGTACATGTTTTGGCTGCCATACAGTCAATACAGTAATAGGTCGGCAGAAACATCAAAACACAATCAAGAGCTGTCTTCAGGGCTGTGAGTGAGCAAAATTTGTTGGGCAATCAGCCAAGGGAAAGGAGAAGAGGTCTTCTGTTGTTCTTATAGCTCATCAAGAGGTGCTAAAGAAGCAAATTGAAGTCTTTTTATGTTGAAACTGGAATCTCTGTTGTAATCTGCATGTGCAATTTCATTATGTGTAGTGCAACACAGCTGCCACATTCTTTCCGCCAAGGTGACTAGACTTTAGGGATGAGAAAGTTAATAGTGTGTATGTAAGTAGTGCACATACAGTTTGTAACATGGTGCAAAGATTTTTGTATAGTGAGTTGGGGGTGGATACATACTCAGGAGCATTAAAGCCAAGAGTCATTGCAAGTAAGTGGTTATAACTGGTTATGTATCTTCAATATTACAACTTTTGCAAATGTTGCTTTGCTCTAAAACCAAACTAAGCTAACCAGGAGCACCTGAGATTTTCAAGCTGTTTTTTAGAACTGTCCCTCTGGAGAGACAAAGAAAGAATCACCAGTGTTCAGCTCTCAGAAGGAACAGTCTACCTAAGCAGCATGAAACATTATATCCACATGTGAAATGGACAAACGTATAAAGTTCCATACATGTGCATCTTCCTAGACTGGAAAAACAGATCCATTTTGCAAAAGGATTTTGTGGTAGTACTTCAGTGCGGGATTCAAGATCATGTTTCTTGTTCCTGTAACTGGTTTTAAACTTAGCACTGAGAAAACTTTAAAATGACAATATTCTGATAAAATTTAACACAAAAAAAGAAAATAACTTTCTTGAAAAATAAGAGTTTTAAGGCACATATAATTTCTTGCTCTTCCTATCACACTTCTGACTGGCCTTGGGGCAGGTATATGTTGGATGAAGAAGTAAAAAAAAGTACAAATTAAAAGAGAAGCGCTACCATATGTGTGGCAGACCTATCATGAAAATGACAGATTGCTTGAAGCCTCATGAAGATTTGATGTCATACAGAAGGCAAATGATTAAAAAGACATTATCAAATCAATATGTAACTCTACAACTTTGTTGGATATTCTTTTATATGTTTTCACATATAAAAATGCCCTGTGTAACAGAAGGCTTGTGAAACCCGGCTCTTTGGTGGGGTACAAAATGGTTTTTCTGATTCCCTTCATTAGCTTGGGCATCATTTCCAAGATGGTTAGAGAGTTTTGCTTCACTTAATCAGCTGTCAAAGTGAACATCCTTTCTTTTGTGATAATGATCACCTTCAGGTTTCCAAAACAACTTTATTCACAGGCTTCACTGAAAGTCTGTCTTGGCCTTTTCATGTGCAGACAGATTTAGTATGGGAGCTTCTCTCCTGGTCTGAAGAGCTTTCTCTTGCTCTTTCACTGCATGCATGATTTGTGTTCATATAGCACAGAGACACCTGCAACTGGTTGCCCAGGACCAAGGATTGGTACTTCATAACCTCTTTGAGCAACCTGTGCCAGTGTTTAACTATCCTCCCAGTAAAAAAACGTTCAGCCTTGTGTTTAAACGGAACTTTCTGTATTTTGGTTTGTGCCTGTTGTTTCTTGCCTGTTTGCTGAGCTCCTTCTTCTTCATGCCTTCTGCCTATGAAGTCAGTCCAGGAAATATCATTAGGAAATGAAACAACACTCATCTTCTGTAAAAGCTCTCCATGAATAATTTTCTCTAAGTTGCACCTATTGGTCTTGTTTTCATTCGAACCGTGGTTTGGTTAATCCCTGAGGGAAGAGCACTTAATTAATTTTGGTGCAGCTGCAGAATATTATAGCCCAATCCAACAAGGGTATTTGTGCACATATTAAAAGCCATAAGCAGGATTCCAGCTGCGAAACACCTGCCCAAAACCCATGGATAAAACATGTAGAAAAACACTTTGAAAATATGTCCCCAACACATATGAAGTGCTTTCACAGTGAACTATGCCACATAAGTGAAATGATATTGTAAATTAATTACTAAGCAGTCCAAATATTGGTAGACTTCACAGTAATGACCCTTTGGAAAGTTTTCATCTCAGTAACAGAGATAATCCAGCTGCAAGTACTTGTCAGGCATGATGGGGCAGGATAAACCTACCTGCAAAGCTTGTTCAGGTGCTGTAATGAAAAGGCTTTCACCTTCATGTCTGTTTGAAATATTGAGTACATGTGAAAAAAAGGATGCTGTGGCAATACACCTGTTCAATCAAGCACTGAGGTTATTCTTTTTCATTCTTACTGCAGTCTTCTCACTGAGACGCAGTGAGGAAGAGTGCAAAGTTCCTTGGCTTGTAGTACTACCAACAAGGGTGTTTTGTTTCATCTGTTTCTGCATATGTGTTGTAAGTGGTAATGAAAAGGGTAACACAGTAACTTTTGCTTTTATTCCTTTCACATGAATAAAGGCAGATGATAACAGCACCATCAGGATTTGTGGTCCTCCCATGTGCATACACTGTAATAGACAGGGCCAGATCTTTATATGCAGCCCTTACTACGAAGCTTGCAGGGTGTAGAGGCTGCATGGACTGGAATCTGTAACTTAACTTGCACATCCATGTTAAGTAATTTCATCTTCCTCAGCAAACAAGTTTATTCTGCAGATCAAACTACCCACAAATGGCTATATGAGTAGCCTTTCTTCACAAAATGTGTGTGAGCACAGCTTGTATTAATCAGACAGCACAACTGATCCATACCAGGTGTTTTCTTCATGACATTTCTAACAACATACACTCAAAAAATTCTGTTCCTCTGCAGCATAAAGGAGTGAAAACCCTTCAGGATGTTAAGATTCATTCTCTAGGTTTGCCACAAACCTGGGGGTTTTTTTGGCCAGAATATTAATCTCATATCTGAGAGGGTCTAATTTAATGCTACTATGAAAAGTGATCAGCAGTCTTGCTGTACTAACTGGGTGATTCACCTAGATTCATCAACCCTTGCATGAAGCAGTGTATAACAGCCTGAGAAGAACCACAGTAGCCACAGTTTCCTTCTAATATGCCCCATATCAATTTGCAGAGTACAGGTCACCGGCAATAATCAAGGAACACTCAAGACAGACTTGTTTTAACATTCATCTCCTAATGTGCTCCTGCCCAAATTCTACAAAGCTTGAAAATACATAATTTCTCCAATATTTCCATATAAGCATCTTCTGTAGTTGCCATATTTAAAAGTGTACTCTGCATGATCTTTTTATTGTTAATACTTTTTTTTTTTTTTTTTTACTTTCTAAGTAATGGGTCTTTAATGAATTGTGACGTGTAGTTTACTTTTGCTCATTATTAGCCTGACTTGCAGCCTTTGTTTTCTTTAGCAACCTGTGAGTGGTCATGCACTCACCGGTGAGCTTTGTATGAGCTAATCTACTGGACAGGCAAGACTAATTTTATTGAAAACCAAATGACTATCCCAGAATTGCTTTCATATAACTGGAAAAAACCCTCTGTTTCTCTAAAGCCAGCTATGCAGTGCACTGAAGCCAAGAAAATGTCTCTCATTGACAACCCTGGGTTTTGGCTTGGGTCCCTTGCCTATGTTTTATTTAAATAGGCTTTTAACAGTTTCAAATATTCAACTCCTACCAATTCTCAAGTTCAAAAAGAATAAACATGTTCTAGAGTGGAATTGTAATGTATCCTCTTCAAATCCGTGCTGTTAGTAAAAATATTCATTTGATTACAGTGGCCGGCTGCCACCATAGCTTATTTTGAAAGTACAAGCTGGTGCTATGCTCTTCTGAAAACTAAAACTAGAAATTAGGCACAAGTGTCATGTGCACGAAAGAAAAGCTATCAAAGATCTGACACCTCTGGAATGATGGGGAGGGGGAAAGGGGAAAGAAAGAATAAATATCTGCATCAAACCCTAGAAAAGGGGAGAAACAAGCAGGCACAGTGCCTCACACATAAGGAGGGCAGGAAAAGCGGAGAAAACTTTGAGAGATGATTCTGCCAGGCTGAGGATGCACAGATTTCCCCTCTCCCACTTGCAAGATTTTCATGCCATCTCAGGACATTAAGCCTCATCAAGGGCTCCCCTCAATACCTCCCTGGTCCATCATGGAGACCATGGGGGTTAAGGCTGCCCCCAGGACCATGAAGGGAGTTTCAGCAGGAGAGCGCAGCCTTGAGGGCACTGTGGGGACCCGAAGTTGATGTGAGGAGTGACAGAAGGAGTTGCCTTTCCCTGGCAATTGCATTGCATTACCCTTTAATTTTACCTGAAACAACAGCTCTGTAGTAAAGCACAGTTTATCTCTGAGCATGGTATCCTTAAAGCAAAGGTAAATCTGATTATTTCAGTTCAGTTCAATCATTTCAAGCTCCAGAAAACAAAGTGGGTTTTGTTACTATTATGTGTATATTGCTCGCAGTATCTCCTTATTTTGTGAAAATTGTATTCTATTATAAAATCTGATGAAAATGAAGTAGAGACTTGCATTATAAATAAAGAAATTCAGAAAAGTTTAAATTCATATTGTATTAATTTTGAAAAACCCCACAACTTGAGGATGTTGTGATATTCAGGGCATTTTGTATTCATTATTATTTTATGTGTAGCTTGCTGTTACATAAAATACTGAAGCTTACTGTTACATAAAATACTGGGGAATGAATTTAGGGTTTAAAGGTGCCAGAGGAAGACACACAGCACATGAGCGAGAATGCTTCATTTATTGTTTGGAGATATTGCTATATTGGGGAGGCAGGCTCACAGCCATGCACACTGCACAGCTGCCAAAGGACAGCACTGGCCTTGCTGTTCCCAGGCATGACAGGCGTTAACACTGAGATTTCCTTCTCCTCTCCAAAGCTGACCACTGCAGGTCGACATTCTTCTTCCTCCTTTCTGTGATATAACAAAGCCAGGTTATTCACCTTGGCAATACAGTTTTTAACATTAGGCAGTGTTATGCACCATGTCTAGTTTGCAGCTAAAAAACGCCTAAAGATTTTCTGCCACTTTATCTTAACCCATTTGGAAGTAAAGCTGCAAGAATGAATCAAGTCTCTGTGGCTTCCAGGTGAAGTTCCGTAACCCCAGCAGCATGGTGGCACCTACGTGGAGTTCACAAGCTGGACAGAAATTGAGCTGCAGGGCTCAATCCTGCCAGGAGGTTTGAAAGCTTAGAGGTAAAATGGGAAGGAGGGCTGCTGGAGGAAAGAATAATTATCCAGGAATAGTTACTTGACACGATGGTCATTTTCATCAACTATAATAATTTTCATTAACATTATTGAACAAGAATTATAGACCTTATTTTCAAACTCCTATTTCCTTATAGGCAATTCATTTTACTTCTTCTTTTCAATATGTTATTAATTCTATCTTGCATCCTATCTCATTCTCTTTTATCTCTTTTGGATGCCCGGTTACTTTTAATTAAATATTAATAACCATCTTTTAATTTATCTTGTAATTTTGAACAAAAAAAAGAGAAAAGCACTGCAGCAGTTCTTGACTTTCTGAGGGACAGCATTTCTGTGCAGTGATGGAGGAATCCAAATGGCAGTGCATCTATGTCAACGAATATCTGGCCCAGGCTGACAGCACACCAATTGTCCTGCCATTCTTAGCCTCTGAAAGTTGAAGATAATTTGTAGAGCTATGTGAAAATGTCAAAACAGATAAAAGGCTACCCTCTGCGTTTCCTATATCCAGGAGGGGTGTTGTTGTGGGAACCAGCATCTGTGAGATGGGAAGATCAGCTGCTTAGATGCAACACGTATTTTGGCTTTGGAGATGGATCTCCCTTTCCAGGGTTTTTCCAAGGCCTCTGTGCCAGGGTATGAACATCAGGCATTCAGATCACAGGCGATTTCTGCCTGGCTCTGTATGAAAATCAGGATTCTGCAGCATGTGGAGCTGAGCATTCAGAATCCTTTTCGTCATAGGACTCGGTGCTCTGGCACTGTTACTAGAAGCACTAACTGCAGATGAGCCACTGTTTACGTATTTACTGGGAATACACTCGCAACGTAACAGGTGGGTCAGTGCTGTGTCTCAAGACTTTTGCAGTAGGTTTAAGAATGTTTCCTGGCCTCCTATTAGGTGAGAAGAAAGTAAATATCCTCCCTGGCTTGATGATAAAAAAAACATTTCACACGGACTTTCCCTCCTGATGCCGTTTTTTAGTTTAGACTATGGCTGCTCCGAATACCCTCAAGCAGTGATGTATGTGTGCCATCAAGGATATTGTCACCTTATCAATAGAATGAAGATGGACATTAAACATGATAAAATTTCATTCTGAATCAACTTCAAAAATCTCTTGTTTCAAGACGAGCTGTAAAGTGATTATTCATTTTTGATAGAAGTTGGTGCAGATTTATTTTTGGCTTCTTTTTCCTAAAAATGATCAACAGTAAGATTTTTTTTAAGCTGCCTGAGGGATTGAGAATCTTTATCCTTTGGGTGAGTTTGATAGATCTGACCAAGTCTGTGAAGTTTGTTAATGTCTGCAGTGTGCTAAATCAGGTTTGCCTCAGACCTCACTTTACTTTCCAAATTAAAAACAAACAACCTCCTCCGTGTTCTTGGACTAATATATTTCAGTATTTTCTCCCATAATTAAAAAACGCTTGATTCAAATGGAAGATTTTTACTCATAACTTGAGAATGTGATGTTGTATGATGGCCATGCAGGGAAAATGCTTTCAGTTAAAAGATAGACATTCTTCCATCTGCCACTCAGAGTTGTCTATGAAAAACTGGTAGGCAACATTTAGATGATAAGTATTTTTCCTATTACATACATACTCAGACATAGGTTCACAGTGCTGTGTGTTAATAAATTAGCCCCTTGTTTCAGAAAGATTTAAAAGACTTCACTGAGTTTTATTTAAATGAATCCTGTCTGTGTAAAATTTATCTTTTTTTATTTTATCTACAACAGTTCTGAAGACGCTAAAGGACAAGAAGAGGTCAGAACTTGAAAGAATTCAAGGAAGAAATTTGATGAACTAAAAGATTGTAATTACAGATAGAATAGAGGATTGATCATTTGCTTTCATGGTAATTGGTTCAAATCCAACCTAAGATGTTCAATTGCAGATACATATGCGTGTGTATATATTTATGCATATTAATTTTTATTCATCTGAATAAACCCTGCTGTCTGTAAGTACTTATGTGCATAGAACTCTCAAGTAAGCGTATGTTGAGAAATTAAGGACTTAAGTCTGTATTTTGTGGTAATGGTTACTATTTGATTTATGATGTAGCATACTGGTATACAGGTACTTACAGAAAATGGAAGAGCTAAAATACTGGTGCCAGTAGGGCAGCTGTGAACACAGCTGGAATTAAACAAGGATTTCACCCCTTTTCGCAAACAAACATGGAAAGCAAACCCTTATCAGCTTGTGCTCATCAAAAAGCTGGCAGGCTATTGACTACTGTCCCTCGCACTGACGAATCCTGGCCTGTTACTTTTTCTTCTCTTGTCTGTAGCTACCTCTTGTCTCTCTACCTGTTGGTACACTGTGATTTCTTTAGGTCTTTCCCTTAGATGCTTGTGCATAATTCCAGTCCATTAACAGTCCTGAAGCACCTTAAGTAACATTCAGGAGAAATAAAGAACCACAAGCACATACTATCTATGCTATTGATAATCCTATAATTAAATGAGTCACAAATGTAATGTAGTTTGCTTTATTTTAGTATTTATAACAGTTTTACTAATATTATTGCTAATAGAATTATGGATATAAGGAATTTTTGTTCAGGTAGAGCCATCAAAACTATTTATAGTTCAATCTCTGCTGAAATGGCTGCTTTCTTTTCTCTTTTTAACTTCAAAGTGATTTAGGTGCTATCTGAGATTAGAGAGAAGTAATTGAAAAAAAAAAAAAGGAAAGAAAAAAGGAAGAAAAAGCAGAAATTGAAACTCTTTAAAGAAAGAGTCTTTTGCAGAAAAAATGCTCCAGTTTCTGGGGTAAGCATTTAAGCTTTTGGCTGATTCTTTTAACTGAATCACTGAACCACCTGCAAAGAAGAAGGTTGGGGTCAGCCATTTTCAACCCTCAATCAGAGCAAGCAAACCTGAGATTTCTACTTAAAGTAGGTAACTCAATACATTTTGAGAGAGCAAATCAAACATCACTTGTTCAGTAGTGATTTATAAAGCCGCTCTATTTTGTTAGTTTAGAAAACTAATATTTCAATTGCAGATTATTGTTTTCCTTTATCGCTTGCTAAGGATACTCTGAAACAAAAAAGTATCTGCAACTAAAACAGATGCATGTATAGAAAATATTTTGCTTTGCGGTAGCAAGGGAGTGGCCTGATGATTTCTTCATTGCAGAAGCATGATTTTTAAAAGGTGGAAGTTTCTTTTTAAAAGAACATTCTTTTCATCTCAAGCTTAAAGAGATTTTAACACCAAAAATGGATAATAAAAGTTATCTAAACTGGAATCAATTGTTAACCTTTCATCATTGCAAATATTTTCTATTCAGAAAGCGACACCCAATATTGCCATAATATTTATAAGCTATGGAAGGTGGGTCAAATATTAGGTTGGCAATATTTGAAAATCACATAAAAGAGAAGAGTAGGGTTTCCCAAAACTCTGACAAAAACAGGTGATTGGATAATGTAATATACAATATGTAGGTATACAATAGTGTATCTATATCTATATCTATATCATCTTGTAATGGTGCAGGAGATCTTGTGATAGGGAGTGCAGTTCTGGCCATGTCCCTTTAAAATAGATATGAGAGTTTAGATTACAGGAACAATTAGACTTCTATACAAAATATTTTTATTTATTTTCTTTTCCATTAAAGAAAAACAATAAAGAGACATATGATCAAGCACTGATCAAAAGAAAAAGAAAAGCAGAACCAAAAAAACCAAAGGAATTACAGTAAATGCCATTTTACTTCTGTTTTATAATAATACTAGATAATCATATACCATTAAATAGAAGGCAATTAACAAAAGGAATTATCATTTTACATAACATACAATTAGCTTGTAAAACTCTTTGTCAGAAGGTATGATTGAAGTTGAGACCATAAGCCAGCTTCTGTGGATTAGATTTTTTTAACACTTCACAAGTGAATTAGGTGGGCATTTTTGCACTATGGGAATGAGGACAGAACAATTCCCCAAGATTTAAAAAAATGTTTGAATTAGCATTTCTTGTATCTTGTTCCAGGCCATCGTTTAAGACATGGTTCTAGATTGAGTCAATCACCTCACCACATCACTTCTTACATAATGTTATGAAAAGGTCCTTATTCACTGGAGATTAAGGTATACGTATCAATCTTATGTACAGTGTCATAAATGAGATGATATCAGAATTTAGATGCTGTTCCATCCATTTGAGCATCCACCTGAATGCTGAGACAATTTTGACCCAATTAGTAAATCAGTTTTTGGGGAGGGCTCTTTTTAAGAAGCTTTGGGATTCTGAGACAAATATCATGCCAAATCTTTGCTTGGAACCAATTATACTAAGCTAAAATGCTAATTAGGACTGATTTGCTATCCAAATAGTGCTTGGGAGTATCATCAAAGTAATGCTCAAACAGCTTTGAAGAAACATACTGCTTTCCACAGCTAAGGAGGAAGAAAACCTAAAATGGCTGAGACGTTACTACAGATAAGGAAACAAATACAGCTGCTGAGAAAACCAGAGAGACACATTCTTCCTTATAACATATACTCACTGCAACACTGAATTTGATGTTGACTCATCTGTGCAAAGCCTACTTTTTACTGCAGGTAACAGCCATTTCATGAGTCTCTGCTTGCGTTCAGAGGGCAATGGGGGAGCTCCACTGTGACAGGAACACCTCAGCTGGATACAGGAGGTAGCAAAGCAGCGCCTCTCTCACGTGAACAGCAACTTGCTGCAGCTCTTGCTTCAAAGCAGTGTTTCATCTTTTTCAAAATCATATTCCATAGGGTAAAAGGAAATATCACGCCAAGATTGTCAGCAATGTTCCTCACTGCTCAAGTGGCTTCCTTTGAACAGCTGTTAAGATACCATTTTAGCTTCACATTTGCTCTGAAGGGATAGCAAATAATAAGTGTAAGTTGGAAAAAAAAAAATCTGAAGTCCTAGGCAGGCACCTTATTTGTATTGCACTTATAGTCGGCCAGCAGCAGCATCCATTTGTTTTTAACTGACACTTGGATCCCATGTCCTACTGTGTGAGATGAAACACAGCGAGGGAGTAATCACTTCTCTCTCTCACCTTAGGGCAAAATGGCTGGTGGTGTTGCAGACTGAGTCTCGAGAGAAAATGAACACGCAGCACAGTTTGCTGTGCATGTGTGGATAAAATGCAATGGAAACTAAGGGCATGTTCCAAATCCCCTGTGAATATTCCTGGAAAAGTCTCATATTCCTTCTAGCATCAGTCCCCAGAGTAGGGAAGTGCCAGTGGTGGACCGATTGCAGTAGCACTTCTTCCATTGTCTCATCCTAAAACAGGGAGCAGAAAGTCCTCAAGGCATGGATGCAGGGAAGGGCTTTAGTTTTTCATCTCTGCTAGGAGTGCAGAGAAAAACAGTGCAAAGGCTCATCATGCTCGTATGACTGCTTGGGCTGCAGTTGGTGACAAAACAGAATACCTCTCCACCTCCTTAAAACAAGCAGCAAGACAGTGCAGACAGAAAAGTCACACTTAACACTGCTATTACAGCAAAAATGAAAAGGGAGAGCAGTGGTTTATGAATTATTTGATGTCTATGACGTGTCTTGAAGTGCAGTAAAACTAAGAAAGATGTTATGTAGCAATAAGCTCAACACTTTTGTTACCAATAACTCTATGATGATTTAGCATTGTTTTTTGTTACCACTCTTTCTGGAGTTGAGCAAAATGCAACAACTACTTCCCTTTATGTATCCTAAGGGCATAATAGGGCAGCACTTGTTGTTTGTAGAATAATGGTCAGAACAGCTTTGCATAACAAGTTACAGTTAAAAATCATTTGCAATATTTGTATCAACTGCTTATGTGGAACGTTTTTGACTCCTGTGTGGTTTGTGGGAGTTTTGGCTGAATTTCAAGACAAGCTTTTAAAGCTGATTTGAACCGACATTACATCAACTGAAGCTAAAGAAGAGCTTTGCAGAAGCAAAAAATTGTAAGAGTTACTTTGGATTCTTAAGTGGCCCACAGAGCTGTTTTGCTTTTTCCTTAAAAATGGGTGTAAAAAGATAGTTAAAAAAATTTCAGTCACATCATTTTTCTTGAATCACAGAAATTCTCACATTTTCAATGGTGTGTGAAATATGATAACAGAAGAACAACAAAGACCATATTGTTTTTCAGTGTTAAGGTTTAAATTTGTATTTAATAAGTATATAAGGTTTACATTTAGTATAGATTGAAATTATATATCATTTAATTTTGGCAAAGTTACAGCATATTATTTTTACAGGATAGTACTTTATTCCTAGTTCATGTATCATATTAGAATTGGTATCTCATGCTTATTTTGTACAGTATCTCATTCCACAGTTAAATGAGTCACTGTAGAATAATCTACATAGGTAATACTGAAACTGTGTTCAGCCTGAATCCAGCCCTGATTCTGCCACTGTCGTCTAAGCAGAGATGCAAACAATAAAGTGGGATTATCTGTATGCTAATCCTGTAAAACCAATATGGAAAAATGTGTGCCTTAGATATTGGTATAGATGTATAGGTCATAAAAGATAAGCAATGTCTAGAGTTTGGTAGGTTTCTTCCACAGTTGTATAGATTATTATTTGAAGGAGAGCTGTAGCAGTGCACCTTTTTCTGATACTTGGAAAATACAGTAGATATTTTGCGGAATGCATCAACTGCTCTCAGCTTTGTGTGTAACACTTTTAGGAAGTGTGTTATTATTAAGGATTAACTACAACATTACCTTTTAATAGGATCATAAATCTTTAATTACAGTTCAATATGATACCAACAAAAATTGCTTTTGGAATGAAACATTTTTATTAAATGATATGAATAAGAAATTTATTTCAGAGGTAGAGAAATCATAGCTTTTCAGAGACAAGTTATGACATGCCAAACTCTCAGTGACTTCAAAGGATGCCAGTGTCTGCCCACTGTTTAACATGGAATTTACCTAGTCTGCCACTACCATTTTTACTATTAATGTCCATTAAAGTTTCAAGTCCCTCTGTGATTGTTGTATTTATTTGTTCTTTGTATTCACAGAATTGTCATCTCTAATTATATAAGAGATCTCCCACATCCCAGGGAAGTGGCTTGGCATGACATCTTTTTCTACTGTCAAAGATCAAAGAGTGGAGAAAAAGCAGATTGTTTGAGAGGCAGTTTTCTTCAAGAAACAAGACTGTTCATTGAAACTATATTAAAAGTACAAATAGAATTTCTTGTCACTTGAAACATGAATGCCCATTTGTTGTAAAAATGAATGATTAGACAACTTAAAGAATCACTCTCAAAGGTATTAGCAAAAAGATATTTTAGAGTGAATTTGTAAAAATTCAATGGCAAGGTTCACTCTTACTACATGGAAGAAGTGTACAAAGGAAAACCAATTTAGAATCCATTAAAAATTATTCACACAGAGACCAGAAATGTAAAAAGGTAAGGGAGGCCCTCCCATTGAGTCACAAGGTTCAGAGTGGATCCTCCTTGCTTTCTAAACTCCTGACAGAGCTCAGGTGCAGCTACATCCAATCTTAGTCATGGACTTGGTCAGCAGTTTATGCCTAATGGAAAAGATACAAAGGGTAAGGAAAACCTCCCATTGGGACACGAGGTTCAGAATGGACTCTCTTGCTTTCTAAACTCCTTCTCAGATATGATTCTAGGTCCCGCTGGATCCAGGCTTAGTCCCAGTCTTGGTCAACAGTTTGTGTCTAATGGACATAATATAAAGGGTAAAGAAAATGTCCTGTTGATTTACTATGCCAGTTTGTTGGAGAATGAGTGATTACGGATCCTACACAACTTTGAGTTCACAGCAATTTAAGATTTTTTGGCACTATTATAGTAAATCATGAGATTAGATTGTGTGATTTCTAACAATACTTAATAATCGGCCAGTTATCAGAATGATTTAATTAAATTTCCTATAATCAACATTACAAAGTTTCCTAAACCAAATCACACACACAGAGATATAGAGGCTACCCTATCACAGAATTGTAGAATCATAGAATGTATTGGGTTGGAAGTGTTCGGAAAATCCGGTTGCCTGAGGTCAATGTTCCAATAGAAGACAGAGGAGGGAAAAAAAATAGGCTTTATTCAAATAGAGGGAGAAAGTCCATGGGCATATCCCAGTGGGGTCTTTCCCAAAATTCAGGAGGACGCAGCCTCCTTTTTATCCTAATTTCCCGGCCGCGAATTTCCCTCCTCCTTTCCCCATTGGC
>JAVSBS010017085.1:0-23375 GCA_033124195.1 Coracias cyanogaster
AGCTGATGTCATGGTGTTGGGTCATAGGCTGGACTTGATGATCTTGGAGGTCTATTCCAGCCTCAATAATTCTGTGACAGGGTAGGGAAAGCCAAGGCAAGGCTGCCTAGCACAATCAGTGAGCAGGACGACCATCCAGCCCCCCATGCAGAGCCCAGGCACCCTGCAGGAGCAGCAGCTAGGGCTGGATAAGCCCAGACCTAGGGCAGCACATGGCAGGTGTCACCATAAATTACCAGGGATAGAGCCAGGACAAGCAGGGCAATTTTTAGGACAGCAGCAGTCTTGTGTAGGGTAAGTCTGGGCAGTCAAGGCAGGACGCAGCAGCCTCAGGCTCTGGTTGGGGGGTTAGCAGATATTAGGTCCATCCAAGTGCCACCTGCTATGGCCAGTCAGTGCCACAGAGCAAGCCCACTGCAGATAGACAGAGGTCCATAGCAGGATGAGAAATGTTTTATCTTGTCATTACGTTATCCATACATGCTTAAACCTTGAAGATTTTGCCAGCTCGGCATAGCTCCCCAGCTGCATTTCCCCGGTCACACCAGCCAAGGCTGGGCAGCAGGAAGATGCAAGCACTGCTCTGACACCACATCTCTTTGTTGTCTATTTATACCCTGTCCTCTGGGAGCAGCTTGCTAGCGGCTGTCACTTGGCGCCTTATCTCTCCTCACTTTGCAAACTGTCTCCTGGCAGCCCCACTGCACCCCTGCCATTGCTTGGGAAGCTGCTCCCTTCCCATTTTTTTTTTTTAAAGCAAGCCATCCTAAGGCACCCAGATTGCACTGCTTGGTTAATAGTCAGGGCTTTGCTCTTCTTAAATGCATAAGGATTTGCCAAACACCCCAACACCCAAACCATTACCTTAATTTTGTTCTTTGCATGCAGAAGTTGATGCCTCCTGCTGCACCTAAGGCAGGGCACTGAAGGTTAATTGCAATGAACTGTAGCTGTTCCTGCTTGTGTAGCCTTAGATCTCAAAGCCCTTTAAAATCATTTCCACATCATAATCCTCATTTTTCAAAAGAAAAAAAGGTACAGAGAACAGACCCAAAAGCTATCATCCCAAAGCTTGTAAGACATTAGGAGTACCCGGACAGCAGTGACTGACCCATGGTTGTGTGTAGCACCTACCTCTCATCATTTGAGGCTTACTCTGTTCACATCTGCAGGGACCTCCAAAAAAAACAAGGCACGTTCATCAAACATGAGACAAATATTTGGATCAGTCAAGAGTAAAATTTCCATTAAACCATCTCCCCACAAGGCCTTCCCTCCCCACAGATGTAGGGCGGAAAAAAATTGGAAGAACCCTCTTATCCCTGGATCTTTCCAAAAGTCACCATGGGTAACACCACAAGCCCTCCTTGGTCTGGTGCAAGTCCAGACCTCTGGTGCAAGTCCAGACCTCTGGTGCAAGTCCAGACCTCTGGTGCAAGTCCAGACCTCTGGTGCAAGTCCAGACCCAAGGAGCTCTTGGCCCTCCACCTGAATGTCTGATGGCATGGAGACTCAGGGCCACATCTCCTCCTGGACTACCTCTTTGGTGTGACAAAGCTGTAAACCAAGGCCAGGGTGGTCCAGCAGCTGCAAGAGGATACCAGTCATCGAGTACTGGCTGGTGAGATCATCTCCCCATTACAAGAGACTCACAGTGGTAGAGGAGCCCAGCTCCACAATAGGGATATGTAGCAACAAAGGACCGTGGTGCATCAAGCGGGAATGGTTTGGGCACACTGCTAGGAACCAACCCTCCGTTAATCCCCATTTTTCTCTGGGGGATATGGCAGCAGACAGGCACCCAGGCAACAGGACTGACAGACAAGGTTGGGGTTTTTTTAAAATGAGCAGTACATGTCTCTGCCACCCCAAGGAGCCTCCAGCTGTCTCTCTAGCTGCTTGCAAAGCCACAAGGCCAGAAAGTGTCAGCTGGGCCTGGGGGACCCCTCCCTCTCCAGGTCTTGTTGCATAGTCAACTGGTGGGGACAGATGAGGAAGAGGAGGGCAGCCATGGGAATCAACAGGGCTGTTGGCACCTGCTTGTCACAGAACAGCAAAAAGCAGAACAGCCAAAACAAGGGCTCTCTAGCCCAGGTGGAGGGAAGTCAATTGGATGCCAGAGATGTACAAGCTCACCACAGCAGCAAGAATATGGGCAGGAAGAGGGGCTGCCTCACAAGAGGTTTGGGGAGACCAAGAGCCTGCAGGTACCCCAGCATTCAGCAAAGGAAAATCCCACTAATGGGTTTCATAGGCCATGTCCTAGCAACTATGCATAGAGACTAGTCTTTTTGCAGAAGGGACACTTTCACATCTGGAGGCAGACAATTTTTCATGGAGGGGAGTGTCTTCGATGGATTATACATATGGCAAATGAGCTCAAAGTCAGGACATAGGGGCTTCAAGACTGAGCAAACCTCACCTCCACAATGACCTGTGAAGACCACAGTGCTGTTATAGAATCATAGAATGTTTTAGGCTGGAAAGGACCTCTAGAGGACATCTGGTCCAACCTCCCTACACAAGTAGGGACATCTAGGTCAGGTTGCTCAGAGCCTCATCAAGCCTGACCTTGAATGACTCCAGGGATGGGGCCTCCACCGCCTCTCTGGGCAGCCCATTTCAGTGATCTATGACCCTCATGTTAAATAAAGTTTCCTTTCTGTAGATTGCCTTTCAAGCAAGTGCCACGGGCTAAAGGCAGGCCCAGAAGCCCATACTGCGAGAGTCTCTGTGACTTGGGATTCTTTCACTCATTCCCTTCAGGGGCAAACTTCATGGAAACCTGTAACACCATTACCATCTACGTGCTGGGCAAGTAATATTTATAAGGCTCATCACCTTATCTTCAAGGTAATACACATGTCTACATTTCAAATCCATGGATCTACCTTTCTTCTTGTTTTCTGCACTTTTATGCCACAACAATTTCTCTGATCTAATGGATAATATGGTTGTGTAAAAAAGGAGGAGGTGCACAGGAAAGGTGAGAGGGCAGAGGAGGGAAGTGGATGGGCCGTAAACTGCAACAGAGAAGCTGCAGGAACCTCTGAAGCTGGCACTGCCCTTGAGAAAATGCAATGCAGAATTACATGTTAAATAATACTGCAGGGCTTAGGTAGAGACATATCTTATCCGGGTTTGATTTAGAAAGCACTTTCCATACGGAAGGGCTATGCCTTCCTCTGTAAAACACACACTAAATGCGTTGCTTCTAAATTACAGTATTTCCTTCTCAGTTGGATGAAAACACTTTTTTTTTTTTTACTATGCTCCTGCCTGAAGATCTTCCCCCCACCCCATGCTTTCTTTTTAATGTAAACATTACTTGAAATTATTGCAGTACAGATGAACAACTATTAATTAAAAGTGAGGAAGATTTATTGCATCAGACAGCACTGCTGTAACAGATCAAATAGCAAGAAGGATACGGAGCACAATATGCTGCAATTAGCTCCTTAATGCCTCTTAGATCACAGCCCTAAATGCTTTACAGGCATCACGGTGGGTTTGCACTCCACCATGATTTGGTTGCTTGCCTGCATTTCAGCTGTACCTATAACATAAGATTGTGATTTGTGAAGTGGAATCAGATAAAAAGAGTCTTACAAGGAGGCTGTGAGAAAACATATCCCAGCTGATATCGAAGCTCTTTTTTTTATCCTTGTGTTAATTCTTACACTTTGCACTAAAAGGTTTCAGCAGTGGGACCCACGGTTTCCTTACCCGGGGTTTCTCAGCAGCGTTACCCACCCTGTGATGTGGAGAGCTAAGAAAGATTTGCTTTGAGCTCAGGTGACAGATGCTTCTAGTCCAAAAGCATGGGGCTTTGGAGTTGTAGACCTACTGCTGCTGTGGATTTGCAAATGGCTCTGTGCGCAGGTAATGAGAACTTGCACGGCACAGGTTGGCGAGGTTTTTTACTACGTTGCTTCTGCAAAACTACTGCAAGATCTATCAAGAGGTTTTAAGCAGCTCCAATGCCTGCAAACACACAGGCGTGCTGGCACATAAAACCAGTGCTCTCTTGGCAAAAGGCAGAAAGTACCTCACAGTGAGGAAGGCTGTACCACCTCAGTGAGATCTGTGCACAAAGCCTCAGAAACAATCATTGATCTCCATCTATGCAGAACATGCAGGACAAAACAGAAGTCCCCAGATTAGGTAATTATTAATCAACCAAAGAGGAATTCAGACGATGCAACATCTCTGATTACATCTCATGTACAGAAGCAATAAGCCACATGGAAAAAATCAATTTCCGAGATTAATAAAATGATCAATTCAGGTCATTAGCAGCAGCTACTTCTTTAAGACAGATAGTAGGAACTGAACTGAGACCAAACTCATTACCTAAATGGTTGCCTATCAGCCATGAAATGGCAACAGCCTATTGTTGATTCTGTTCAGATCTGGGGCTAATGATTTGGGGGTAAAGAGTTATCAATCTCACGCTGAGTTCATTGAGTCATGCCTTGACAGTTATGTGTGGGGGGGGGAGAAACCACCTCTTTCTGTTTCTAACAAAAAACGATGGCAGACATTTTCTACAGCTGATCTGTTATCTGCCCTTTTTTCCCTGACTAACACCAAGTGCTGGGAAGAAAGGACCTGTTCCCAACCTGTGTGCTCACACACTTGCTGTGGTTACAACGCTGAAGCTCCTTTTCCAAGTGTAAGAAAATGACTGAACATAGGCGAGGCAAAGAGTTATTAATTCTTCACAGCTTCAGCTTCGCTATTTTAAAGCTCACACCAGCTTCAAGCTTGGGCATGCTGATGGCAAATGAGAGTTACATTTCTAATTATCTTCTTCCTTCTCAAAATAAATAAAATTTACAGATTCAGGGCCATGTATGCACAAAAAAGATACTGCTATTAAGAGACAGGAAGGCTGTGCTAGAACACCCCGAGGCAAGCGAAACAATTCCCTTCTCATCCCCCTCTCCTCCTTCCAAAGACCTTCCCATTTATAGCCTGTCACTTAAGACACACTTCCAGCATTTAAAAATACTCCCTGTGTTTGTGGAACCATTTTCCAGAACAAAACGTTATCATTCATCAGGAGCAGGGCTGTTTGCAGTGTGAACAATTCGCTTTCGTTAAGTACCATATGGCCGCCCGTAGGAAAATGCCAACATGTTTCAACTCTACAGCTGGGCCATGGTTCCTTTATTCATCGTGCAGATGGTTGTAATTGACACCACTACTAAAACAGGTCTCGAGCACTTCTGTAGGATCATTAGAGTAATTAGTTATTAAATACAGTTACCATTTTTAGAAAGAAGGTTTTAAGGCTTGGCATGTAAAATGCAATATTTTGCTATAATGAAATAGACAGGCTAAATGTTACGGGGAGGGGTATTTTATTTAGTATTTTATCGGAGAGGCTAGGGAAATTGCTAAAGCAAAGTGAAGCGCACAGAATTATTTGCTAAGGAAATCAGCTGAAAACAGGAGTATTCTTAAATAACCTCCTAGCACAACTGCATACTAAAACTTCCACAGGAAACAAACCCAAAATTCCAGGGGGGAAAGAAGTGAGACTTCACCTATCACCAGATTTCAAGGCTGAATCCAACCTTAAATGTGGGACATTTATGTTTTTGTTAAGTACAGAAAAGATGACTGCTGATTCCAAAATGTGTGGTTTATTTTAATGGACTTGCAGGGTCAAATTAATACATATTATTTCAGAGGCCCTGCTCAGCTCTCTGAATTTCAGGTAATGCATAACAGGGTTGCAACCTGCGCTGGGTAGCAAGACAAGATTGGCTAAAGCACCTTTGACTCATAGATCAGAAAAAGAAAACTCCTTGTAATAAAAATAGGGTTTGTTTTCAAATAAAATGTTTGGCTAAAGCCTTGTGATAAAGCTCAGTGTGAAATGCCACCATTAGAGCCACCAAGTCACACATAAAAACTCAGGACTCCAGGAAGGAGTCATTCAGCCTTAAACAGCAGAATTATACATGGCTTCTGAGTGCTGGTTTTCCGAGATGAGCAGAGTCAGAACAAGCACACCAGGACAGCAAATCTATTACTGGAAATTGTAGTGGCTTCCACTCCAACAAAACCTCGAGTTTTTCATTACAAACTGAGTACTTGGTATTCCAGGTTCTATTTTAAGCATTCATTGCAGGTGTTAAATCTGGTAAGCATTATCAGACATATACCATTATTTTCTTTCATGGATGAAGAACATAATCTGGAATTGAGGTACCCAACTGTAGTCTACAAGAGATACTGAAAAGTAACATTGACAAATCATGGCATAAACCTGCGCTGAATAGAACTGAGCTGGAAATCAGAAAAAGACTTCTAACCAGAAGCCAGGAGAAGAGGAGAATAGCTTTCCAGCAGCAGTTTTAAGCTGAAGAGTTTCACAAGGGAGCACGGTAAGTTTACAACACAGCTAAGAGCCTGATGCATCTCTTAGCCGGGACATGGCGACGTAGGAGCTCTCCCTAGGTTGCCTGTTTCCATGCATTTCACTTCTCAAATTAGATTCGGTTAAAATATATTACATGCGACTTTAATAATGACTATCAGAAAGCCTTATATAGCACAGCAGACACTAAAGCCATTTACAAAGAAAAATAGACGCCATTAAAGTGAAGTTATTTATCTCAGGTGGCTGCTGTTTGCTTACAGCCGAGTTGGGTTTTATGACTCATTTTCAAATGACCTGTTGAGCAGAGATCCTCAGTCCCACGGTCAGGCTGATGGTAACTCTACCAAGAGCAGCAGCACTCACCCCAGATACCTGGGCCAAATTTCACTGCTGATGACAACCTCCTGTCCACTTCTGTTCCTCAAAGAGGTTCAGTTAAAGGTGGTGTTTCCGTGGTGCCTGCCCTACAGAGTCGTGCAGGGTGGCTGGGTGCTGCTCCAGCAATTGCTGTGCTCCTCGACGGGAGCTCCAAGTCTGCTGAGCCAAATGATTGCCACCTATACAATTTACACCGTTACATTCACATATTAAAAATTGCTAATTTGCTGTGCCTTTGCATAAAAAGGGCTTTTAAATGTAGATTTTCAGCTTTGCATATTAAACTTTGTTAGCAAGTCTCAATTCCCCAAGCAGAAAATTATGGCAGGTTTGTTGTTTTTTTTTTTTAGCATAAACACTTATTTCTCACATGCAGGAGTTGAATTGCCTAATCTAAGAAGTATCAGTTCTGGGTATTCTATTATTTATTTGGAAGCTATTGTGTATTTTTCAAAGTTTCTTGCAACTTTCTATCAAATAGATCTCAAGAGTTTATATGGTTATGATAATCAATATTAAACAGAGCTATAATGGTAGGAGAATTCTAATATTCAAGCCACCCTTTCTTCCCTTAGAAGAGGCTAGGGAAATCAATACACCATCGCTAAGAAAGGGTTATCATAAATTACCAACTGAGCATTAGATTTCTATGCAATGTCGCAGATATGAGGTCGAATAAAATCCTTCAGTATATTGGAAAAGCGTAGAGAATTAGCAAAGCCAGTACTACTGTCTCTGTTTTAAAACAAAGAAATTGAATCAAAAAGTATTCTCTAAAAAAAAATCTCCAAATGCAAAGAAAACTTGCCTTATAAATGACAGACTTAAACACAATCTATTGAGAGGGAGGTTAATGGGAGTTGATCGCCATCTCTGAAGACAAGTCTTTATCAGAAGAAGATTCAATGGGAAGACAAAACTAAAATTAAAACCAAGACACAAATGGTTAATACACATTAAACACCAGTTGGTTTCATGTGGTAATTAATCCCTTGGAAAAAAAAAAAAACATAAGGATGGTGTGGATTTTTGATCACTCAGAATTTGTAAACCAGACAAGTTAATGTCCTAAAAGACGTGCAATAGCTCAGAGAGAAATTAAGGGTTTGAGGCAGAGATTACTAAGAAAGTACATTAGACTTTCTAATGATTAGGAAGTTGATTAGGTTTGTGCTTTGGGATTTGGATCAGGCCCTCAAAAATAGATTGTGAGGCATTTTGTTGTTATTGGGGTTTTGGGGTTGGTTTTTCTTTTTGGTCTTTATTATTCCTATCGGGAAGTTAATGCAGAAACTTGCTAAAATGCTGCTTTCACATTCTATTTCTCATTTCCAGTCTGAACTTTACTCACGATACATTTATACTCATTTGTGTACCACTAACACAAACTTAATTCAAAAGGTGCAAAACCAACTAAGATAAAGAGACAAAGCAAGCCAGATTGTAAGCTGGAATTTGAACAGTTTATTAAAGGACGGAGATCCACCAGCAGTGACTGGACATAGCAACCCAAGAGCCCTTCCCAGCCTGGCATTCCCAGGCGTTACCACTTGAAGACTTCATGGAGAATTTCCACATCTGTCTACTCTCTTAAATTTATGTTTACTCTGTCAGACACAAAGCAGCGAGGTGTACTCCCTCTGCATCTTCAGGTTGTTGGCGTATTGACAAATAGACTACCTGCAGAATGGCACTCGGACTATGAAGAATGGGCTTAGAAGGGGAAGGAAAAAGATTGTATTTCAAGCAAAAAAGTTAGTGCAGGAAATAATAGGGAAAGAGCCCAAATTTAGACCCTTGTTACCCGAAGATCCAGGCTTAGTATTCTGACATTATTAATTTCAAATTTGAGGTCTAATTGAGTCCCAGGCAATGCAACCTTCTTACTGATTGACTAATGGAGTGAACAAGGCTTCAAATCAGCACAGAAATGAAAGAGTTAACACACAAAAAAGCCAACTAAAAAAAAAGTACCATTATGGCCCCTTTATAATGTCAGAAGGAAGTTGTTAAGCTGTCATTCTACAGATGTTCATCCACACATATACAAGAACACAAACAAATCTCATGGGATCCCTAACTTCATGTGTGGCATACATAAACGTTAAAATTCTTCCATCATCACACATTTCCCCTTCCTCCTGCTGCGATAACAACAGGAGGAATAAAAGCATACCTCTTCTAAAAAAAGGATTAATCGAGCTCAGGAAACATGGGCTAGCCTATGAAAAAGCTTATGAAAAAGCACTTCCCTCCTGGAGATGGACAAGAAAAACTACGCTGAAATTACAGAGAAAAAAAATACTACTTTATATTGGGTACAGCAATTATTCTTAAATACTACAGGTCTGCAGATTCACATCTGTTCTTCTGGATTTTTCTTTGTCTTTAAAAGAAGAGAAGAGCAACAATTTTACTATATAATTATCTTCTTTCCCTTCAACAAATGTTGATTTTTTTTTTAAAATTGCAGGTAAAAAGACAAAGCTCAGCCACTTAGGCAAAATAGCTTAGAATTAATTTCCTATTTTAAAACACTACCAAACAGTAATAAGCTTCTCTGCAAAAGTTTCTGGAGACTAACATCTCTTTGTCCTCGTTGTGATACGGCAAAGATCATCTGAGAAAGAAAATGCTTCTCATTGTACAGGGTAATGTACAACTTCGGACACAAGTGGTAGAATTCAGGAGAATTTCTCATTAGCAAAAGTTCTGAAGCAGTTTTTGTACTTTTTAAATGTAGCAAATTCAGGAGGACAGTTGTAAATCCTATCCCCAAATTCAGCTATTTCATCAATTTGTGTGGTTGCTTATGAGAGCAGAGCGCAAGAGTAAGTTTCTGAATGACGTCAGCTACCCTGTCGTAAAAAACACTATTTCTAGTGTTTCTCATCAGTGAAAGAAAAGCTGCAGCTGGACAAAATTTCCCTGCAGGAAGGTTCAAAGAAAAGACTGTAACAACAGTTGACTGGAAAAAGAGAAATGTATTTTAGTGAAGAAAAATCTCCATTGTCTGGGAAAAAAAAAAAGCAGCTGAACCCCAAACCTGGCTGTTTTACATATTCCCAGTGTGTCATTGTATGTCATTTTGATCCCATACAAATTTTACACTGCCTGTGTTTATAAGTTTATTAACTTCACATTCTGTAGCTGTTGGGGCTGTATGAACAAATGTTTTTACAAACAAAACTGGTGGTGACCAAATAAAACAAAATATAAGGTTAAATCTTTTTTTTCTTCTTTATAAGAAAATGTTTGGTTTGGGCTCAGTTTTAGTTAAAGTAGAGATGCTCCTGGGTATTCCCACCCTTTCTTGGGTGGGTCCTTCCCAGTTTTTTGTTTTGGAAGCATCTCTGCTCTGTATAAAGGTGGGAGAACAGCCAGTGGCAGCCCCGATGGCCCTCATCCTCAGGCAGTGAAGTCTGTTGTTCACTCCGACCCTATAAATGCAGACACAACTTATGGAAAGTGGAACAGCTTTACGAGCAGAGATTGACAGAGGCTGTCTGGTGCTCACAGTGCACTCCTGAGAAGTGTGAGATCTCCCTTCACTTCCTATCACAGACCCGCACGGAGCAACCACCACCGTCTGGCTGGTTGTTTTTCTAATGAATGGCACTGAAACTGCCTTTTTGTCAGAGATTTTGCTCGACCCCACGGTGTCAATGGCAACCACACCAATTTCTAGAGGTGCAAGGCCAGGCAAGGAGGCATCAGCTTCCTCTGCAGCATGAAAGTCAAATTTGTAACCTCCCTCCTTGCAGAAAGAGCGTAGAGATGCGAGCTCAGCACACACTCACAGCAGGTGGAAAAGCTGAACATCCAACTAAACCAAAATCTCTAACAAAAGCAAAGAAGGCCTAGACAAACTCTGATGTGGGGCTGGCAACGTTGTCCAAGTTTTTGTCTAAGGGGAAGTAATAATCTTGTAGACTGAGATGCTCAGCATCACAGAGGAACCCGGTGAATTGAATTGGTGAGCAGCTGGACTACCAAGGAGCAAATCTTTTCATAGCAGCTTGTAAGGCTGAGCTAGGCTTGAGCACAGTGTTTGTTTTCATGTCTTGTGATAAAATAAAAGACTTATTGGTCCATATCAAACCTCCAAAATTAGTGAAAATGGAAAAAAAACCAACCAACCCTAAAAAAGGGGATTAGAAACTGCAGTCCTTCTGCAATATTGCCTAAAGCTATTTGGAACTTTCAATCGTAACTAATCAATGGCTGCTAACAACTTTCTCCTTAACAAGAAGGATGAGCTCAGAAGAGCTAAAAATAATGCTCAGATATTTTAAATCTGAATTTTCACTTTAAAAGGCCATTACTGAAAGTCAGCTCCACACAGACCAGAGAAAAATCTTCACACGGTCTAACAACTTGATGAGTCTTTTAATGAATGACCACATCTACTGTTCGCTAGAAATTAAATCTTCCTTTTAATGTCTGTCTCTTCTTGAAGGAGTGGGGAGATGAGACTGAAAATAATAATAAGGAAAAAAGAAAAGACACAGCAAGAAAATATCTGGGAAGCATGAGTAAGAGAAAAACCAGTGGATAGTCCACTGCTTTTAATTCACAGTGAAGTATTTATAGATGCTAAGGGTCACTGGTAGTCCACTAGTAAACAACAGCAGCTGGCTGAAATTGTACCTCTAGAATTTCATTCATTTTATTGTTGACAAATAAACTCAGTGAATCAATGCCAATGTAATATAGTGTCTGCACAGAAACATTAAAAAAAAAAAAGCAACAGTTTGAAAAAACCCAGCTCTCAGGAATTACAAAGGGAAATGCCATTAAAGAGCAGATCTGACCTCATCCGTGTCACTTGGATTTAACTCCATCTATATTTAAAGACTTTCTGATAGACAGTTTTCTGCTTTGCAGTTGTTTTGTTCTTTTTAAAGCAGTCACAAAAATGTATGTTTTTGCCTGTATATTCTGTACAAGAATTAAACCACCAACATTGCTGACCCTTCCGTCTCTGCTTACCCTCTGGTATCTTCTTATAGCCCATACTCATGACCTCACCATCTTCCTCACACTCGAATTAGCAGCACACAGTGATCTGATAGGGAGTCTCAGGTTTCATTATTTAATAGGTTTGTGTTCATCATCTTCTACAGCCTCTCACAGTAAGGCCCCAACAGCAGTGACACAGTCCCTTCTGGAAGCACTCAGCCTCTCAACAGGGAAGAAAATCCCTGTAACGTACATCTGAAGCATAAATATGGAAGTAAACAAGTAGGGAGACCAGTGGCTGTCATCACTGCTGTGCACATAGCTAAAGCATGTGAAGACAGTGGCTTAATAAATATGGGGCATCTTACTCTGATGTTGATGCTCATAGGGATTTCCAGAAATGACCTGCAGCTTAAAGCACTTGTTTTCAGATGCAGGAGAAAAATAACCATCAGAGTGTCCCTCTCTAATGTAATTTTCTTGTTATAGTTGTTTTTTTTACATGTATGTGTGTGCATATGACACAAAAATAAAAATAAATAAAAACAGTTATTTGTACAGCTTAAACCAGTTATTAAAATGCAGAAACCTCCTTTGTGTGGCTGTATCACCACCTCCGCGAGAAGCAGCGATGTGAGGCTGACCACCACTTAGATCCTCACTTGTCTTAGGAAAATCTGATCAAGCAATTTGGCATTGCCTGAGCTCATCACAGGAGGTTTTCCTCCAGAAGCAGCTCCCGCATCAAATCCCAGCACTTCATGGCAGGACAGCATCTATCTATAAGATACTGAGCAAATGGATACTTTTCTTTCACAGGAAAAAAAAAAGATGCTTCTGTGTATGTGAATAAAGGTCAGATTACAGATACAGTTTTGCAGTCTTCAAGCTGTGGAGTCTTGCAGAGCACTGAAGAGGTTTCCTGGGATGCCCAGACCAACCCATCCCACGCCCATCCCATCCCACTAGTCTTGAGGCTGCCACACACATGGCTTAGCAGGAGGCAAAGCACTGCTGGAAAGCCTGGGACCAGGAAAGCCTCATCAGAAAGTGGCACAACAGCATGGTGCTACATGTGCCCCCACAGCTCTGACCTCTCTGCATCATTACCCAGTGGTGCAAGGAGCAGCAATGCCCTGCCTTCTGCTTTTATAGAAATCAGCTTCTGCAAAAGTCTCGCATTGTTTTTCCATCCTTTCATGGAAACCGCTTTTTGTGTTCAGAATTTTTTGTTTCTTGTTGCGTTTTTACCCTGCTCTTCCCACAACTTATAGGTAGAGGCATGAGCTCAAGATCTGACAGCCTACCAACTCACACTGGGCTCTGTCCAAGCACATGGGCACAAATAAACTGGTTTTACAGGAACGTGGCTGGGGCTAGACCTGTTGGCTCTGCACAGTTTGGGCCATCTCTCTAGGCCTTCTCTTGGATGTATCAGGCAGAGAGCAACAACAGTACTGCTGGGCTCCCCATGGCTGCAGCACAGCAATCCTCACCACACCACCAGCTAAATCACAGCAATGGGACGCTTCATCCTGTATAAGCATCGCCTGCCCCACAGCACCCACACTTCCTTTGCAGCAGTAAGCCCACTGCACCAACATCGCCTTCTCTGCTGAGAGCAAGAACCAGTCCAGCTCGCACCAAGCAAGCCCTGGGGCTTCCCTTCATTCCCACGCAGCAAGAGCCCTGTAAAACCAAGCCCAGGGCAAACAGCAGCGAGCTCCAAGGCTGTACAGCCGCGCTACAGCCATATGGTGACCAGTCCCCACCACAGAACAGGCGGCAGGACCTGACTGACACAGAGAGAATCAGCATCACGCTGCAGATTACTTGCAAGCTCACAGGATTTTAGACCACTAGACCATGCTGTGTCTGGCATTGCTAAGCTGCTCCTGAGCTGGCTCGAGGTCAGAGAGCAGACCAGCTTCTCATCCATCCCAACATCAGGCAGCAACCGGTACAGAGCAAGCACCAGCTCTGCTCTATACCCAGCATAGGGTCCTCCCAAAACATCATCTAAATTAAGAGATTAAGTGCAGAACCCAAAAAACCACTCTTGGGTAGCCAGGAGTGAGTACTGAAGCAGAGTCAGTGCTATGCAATCACTACTTGCCCCAAATATCGCACCAGATTAATTTCTGAAAGCACACACATAAAATAAATTCACAGGATTCTCATTCCTTTCTTATTCCCCCTCCCCTGTATGAAAAGAAGCCCCAGGTCCAGGACCAGCACTGCCCATGCAGAAGGCCTCAATGCAGGGCATTAGGCTGCTCACAAAAATGTGGTATAGATGTATTTGTAAGAGAATGCCTCATTTTTTAATCACATAGACCTGCTGAAGACACAGCTTTGCCACTCAGTACCTCAAATACACTTTAAGAGACTTTAGTGCATGTGTTGGGAGGTTTGCTGCTTGTGTGTAGGGTGTTGTGTGTAGAGCTTGACTCCGTCATTTTACCTTAATAGCTTTACTGAGGCACAGAAAAAACAAGAAAATATGGGACCCTCTTTACACATTCTCTCCCTGCAAGGCAAGACAAAACCAACATTAGCATGTTTCCTGCTCTGAATTAGCCCATCTTAAGACTTGGCATGATGGTTTTCATAGAATCACAAAACAGTGTCGTTGCAAGGGACCTTTAAAGATCAGGGAGTCTGACCCCCACATATTAAGGACTTCTACCTTATTAAAACAGCGAACAAAGAACTACAGCCCCCATGATGCCATGGTTCTGCTGGAAGTCGGAAGCCGGAAGTCGTAGAGACGTGGCAAGGTATAAAAACTCAAATGAAAACAAAAACTTTCTCTTTTCGCTGGGCTGTGCAGAGAGAAACATCGCTGCCGCCGAGCTCCCCCCCAACCCAGGCCTTGCGGCCGGGGGAGGAAGGAGGGGAGGGGGAAGCTGAACTGAGCTGCTGGCGCAGGAGCCAAATGCCCTGTGCCACCGCTGGCTACTGCTGGATCTGTGCCAAGTCAAAATGCCGAAAGGTTCCAAGCTGGGGGAAGGAGAGGGAAGCTGCTGCTGGCACCGCTCCAAGCCGAGAGCCCTGCGCCTAAACTGAAAGAAACTACAGCAAGGAGCTGCTGCTGGCGTTGCCCCAAGCTGGGGGGCGACGTGCCGAAGAAATCTGCTGCTCCAAGCTGGGAGTGCTGCACTGAAAAGCTGCGAGCCGCGAGCCGCGTGCCGCTGCTGAAAAAAACATAGCAAAAAGCCACCATCATCCTCACCGTCGGAGAGAGACTCCAATCGTGCCGAAAAGCTGGCAAGTCGCCATCATCGGAACCACCCGAGTCTGCTGGCCGAGCATTGTTGACCGGGCCCCCACGAGGATGATCGCCACACGCCGGAAAAGGGTAGAAACCGACACATACGCACACGCACCACACCACACCATTCACACATAAGTTATATGTTTGATATAATTGAATTCCTGTTTTGCCCTATCCTCCCTGTTGTTTCTAATTCTCCTTAGGGAAGGGGGAGTGAGTGGGTGGTCGTGGCGTCCTTTGATATCGTAATATCTCCATAGAGTAAATACGCTTTTATTCGAATATATTTGGTAATAAACTTGTTGAATACTCATTGGTCTCCATTATTGCCTACGAGCTCGGTGGGGAGGTATCTCGCTTTGCCCTCAATCCCCTTCCCCATTGGGAGGCAGTACGGACGTCTACGCTCCGACCGCGACAATCAGCTAGTCCAATCCCTCTGCCATGGGCAGGGACATCTTTCACTAGATCAGGATGCTCAAAGCCCCATCCAACCTGTTTTCTCATAGCAACAGTTCTGTGCTGGATCTAACCCAGCTTTACGGGTCTGACATGCATGTTAGATGGGAGAGCACACACAAACATGACTATTTCTAATGAGAATTAACCAAGTTTAAAAATTTCTCAATCGCAAGACTTTTCCTATCCTTTACTTAAAGAAGCAAAGTCCCAAAGCAAATCTTCATTTTCATGCTTTTCAAAGACATCACCAATTGCATCATGTGCTACAGCTGCCTCTGGTCCGTGGGACAGCGCATCACACTGCCATGGGTCCCCAGTGGGCATCCACCACCGCGGTTCCCGTTCCTTCACATGGACAACATGGCACACGAGGGATGGTGAACACGGTGCCAAGACACTTCCAGGAGAGGCAGTGTACATGAGAGCTGGGCAAAATAGCCCATTTAAGCCACTTGTGTGTTGGCAGCACACTGGCGACTGTCACTCAGTGGACCAACCTTGACAGTGGTACTGTCCACCTAGAATCCACCACTCCTGGTGAAAAGCAGTGTTTTATAATTGGATTTCTCCTTGTACAACACTTCCATTTGGTGGAAAATTCAGGTATTTTCTATTTTGCAATTCTATTATATTCACAATTCTGTCATATGCACATTACTTATTTATTTGTTTATTTATTTACAAGGTATAGCATCTGCTGGAAGCTCTCTGCTCTGCACCCTCCCTCTGGAGAAACACCCATAACAGCCTCTGATGCATTTTCCCTGGCTATGGATGAAAGGCTGTAATTCATCCCTACTTTCTTGACCTTTCTGCCACTTTATTGCCTCTGATATTTTCCTCTCCCTTGTCTTGCTTCCCCTCCTAGGGCTGCTTTTTCAGCATCTTCTCAAAGACAGAAGATGAGCAGGGGAGGCTCTTCAGAGCCAGAATCCAGGGGGACCAGACAGGACATTGATCAGACCATGGGCAGCCACCACAGCTCAAGTGTGGGCTCAGTGCTTCCAAATGATGAGCGAGGTGATCTCTGTAGCCACACAGATGGGGTATGGGATGGCTCATGTGTATGCAACTCCTGGTCCACGTGCACAGCAGCCAGGAGTGTGCTTCAACTTATGCTAAGGAGGACTTTAGCTCAAGGACTCTCATTTTTTATGTCCCACTGTGTCTAACCTCAGCAGGGTGAGTGCCGAATTCTCATGTTTACAAGGGAAAAGAGACAACAGAAATACAAATGGCCACTTGTGGGATGCTTCAAAGCTACGAGACTCTGCTTTTATGTGGGAAACATAGAAAAGATGACAGGTTGAAAGAAGACAATAAGTGGAAGGTAGCAAAATCAAAGGCAGGGAAAGAAAAGGAAATAAAAATTGGGAGAAGGTGGCAGAGAGCAAAGCATGGACCACAGCTGGGTGAAACACTCTCTGAATCTGTCAGTACAGTGGGCAAGATTGCAAATTCCAGCTAAGTTCCTGGAGATCACTGAAAGTGCAGGACTGCATGCAATGAGAAAGTAAATTTGTTGTTAAAAGTAGCTACCAAGAGGGTGAAAAGCACGAAACCAGTGGGTGATCTGCAGTTAGAGCCTTGTAGCCTCACAGCAACAGGGTAGTAGGAGAAGAAAAAGGGGAAAATCCTGGTTACAGATGACTGCAACGAGGAAGTCATGTCAAGCAAAAAGGAGAAAAATAGACCAGGATTTTTAAGTCACAGAATTATGCAGGAAAGAAACACACAGCATGGAATAAAGTGATCGGAGGAGATCAGAAAAGAAAGAGCGCTAAAACATCCAGGCCCAAGAAGTGGCCACTTTTTAAGAAGAGAAAACTCATTCAGGTTTGAAGGTCAGGTCAAGGCCAAAGACTAAAAACAGAAGACAACAGGGCAGAAATAGCATAGCAAAAATCAGCAGAAAGCCAGGAGGCAAAGTGGTGCCAACGGGCAAAGTTACAAGAAAATGAGAGGGAAGAGGGACCAAGCGTGGTGCTGAGAAGGAGAAATGGGACCCTGAAAGCATGTAGCTAGTTAAGAGCTTCTGAACAGAGCAAGAGCTAGAGACATGCTCACCGACATCTGCACACAGCACAGACCTCAGCCTGTGCCGGTGAAATATTTCTTTGTTCCAGAAGAGAGAATTTCTTCTGGTACCTGATATTATTATCTTCCCTTCTGAATACAGAATTAGAAGCACTTTTAAATAGGATTTAAACCTAGCACTAGAAGGTGTTAATATTTATATAACTAAGTGGCCTTAAGCCAATGGAAAAACTATACACCGAAAAATGTGTGATTATCTGATACTTGATAAAGATATTCGAGGTTACCAAGTTTTTTAAATGACTTTATGTCATTTAAGTAATGATTCTTTCAAAATCAATGAAGAGTAGACTCTAGCTGAGGGCATTAATTAGCATGGCGTTCTTTGAAGTATAAAAAAATCCCGTGGTCCACCTTCCAGAATTGGCCGTGGGTACTTACAGACGAACCTGCACACAGGCAGTAGCTCCGGTGGCAATTGGCAAGTGCGCAGCAAAACCCAGCCAGGCTCGTTGGAAACCAGCCAAGCAGAGCGCTTACTTCTAGTTGTCGTCCTAGACCGCAATTCCCAAAATGCCTGTATCATCCAAGAACCTCGAAGAAGAGACCAGGACCTAGAGCAAATTGCTACAGCTGCCATGTGAGCGTGCATGTCTGTGGGATCAAGAGGAAAAAATACTGATCTTCCTTAGCTTCTGGGAAAATAAAAAAGCTGAATGCAGCAAAGGAGAAGAAAGAATGACAATGCAGACAGAACAGGTTAGAAAAATTTGGCTGTAAAAACTTATTTCTTTCTGGTTTGTTAGTAAGACTTGTTTTTTTCTTAATAATAGATGTGATTCAGATGAAAAGGCTCTCAACCTACCCCCGAGTATCCCTCTTTGCCTACTGAGTAAACTCAAGCCCCTCCATGGCTAGGCTCACCAAAATGTTTTGCAGGAGGAGAAGCACGAAGTGCTTTGCCCGGGGGGACCGGGCCTACAGCTCCAAGCCAGAACCCCTGGCTCCAGCATTGTGTTTCTTGTCACACCGCTCTGCTCTGCTAGCAGCTGAGTATAATGCACTAAAATCCTAATCTCTAAAGCACTGTGGGCCAGTGCTTTCGAGATCAGCATTTCAGTCGATTTTGCTTTGCTGCTGCCATTGCACACCAGAGAGTGGCACAGCAGGGGAAAAGCAACACAACGTGTGGAGATGGAGAGGCACACACAGCGGGGAGGGGCGGGGGGCAAGAGCGTGGTAATGCAATATAAAGGGGTGGGAAAAATAGAAGAAAGAAGTGGGGAAAAATGGGACTATCGCCCATGAATAGGAACCTTGGGCCCTCTCGTCCCAGCGACCCTAACAGCAGGATGTCTCCAGCCACAATAAATCCGCTGTTTTCAGAGGGAGGATTTGAGTGACCTGCAGAATTTTTTCTAATTCTTTCCTTGAAAAGGGAAAGATTAGGACATCTCTGCTGCAATCCTCCTGCACATCCGAGGATCTGTGAATTTTTTCAGATTACTTCCCTCCTGCCTTTACCACATGCTTTCAAATTAAAACTAAAACAATACTGCAGAGGCTGGAAGAGCTGAAATCTGACCCGGTACTATCTAAGGGCAGGCTGCACCATCCCCGAGACCCAGCCTGGCATGGCACACACTGGGACTCGAGCACTCGGCTGATCAAGCAGAGCAATTCCAAGTTCAAGGCATAATGGTCACAGCTAAAGAAGAAAAAACAAAAACAAACCTCAAAAAGATCACACCAATGCTGCAACCACACTAAAAAAAAAAAAAAAAAATCAAGAAGATCAAAAATAACCGAGCAGTAATTTTAAAATTACAGAGTTCACGGCATGTTAACTTTTGATAAATGCTCAGGGCAAAGACTCATTGCCATCAATCAGAAAAACACTATAATTTAAGGAAGTATTTTGGCCTGTCAACTTTGACAGCATCTTAATGCCTTTGCTAAACTGGTCAGGGCAATCTACGTCACCAAAATCTACTTCACGGTACCTGTGTCAGGCTAAAGTACCGTTACATAGGATTAGTGTTATACACTGATAATGCTCTTTGGAGTGAAAGCTGATTGAACTTTGCCCCTTAAGAGTGTTTAGATAGTCTAGTGGTCTGCTAACCCACATGGGCTTGCCCATGGTTCTGCCATGACCATCAGGCTGAGAGCACCTCGGTCTCCTGAGCCTCTTCCACAGACTCCTCCTCATCCTCACTTATCTGTCACATTGGTAGGGAAACACTAATCATCCTCACCCCAGAAGCCATTTAGTCACTGATTTGGAAGTCGTTGTGCAAATTCTCTCTCAGTTGCTGTCCCTTTTGAGTACTGCTGCAGAAGGGGAAGCTTACCTTACCTTATTATTTGGGTGTTTTGACAGATGTGCTCTCACAGACTTAGTGGCCGTGGTTTAATACATTATTGCTCTGGCCTTCTGCAAAGGCTACTGTTCTCAGCTCAACAGCGGCCAAATGGGATGAGCGTCTCTGCCTCAGCAACCACAGCAACTGCTAGCAAAGGTGAGCTTCCACTAACATACTGACTACCGAGCACCGGCACCGAGATACCAATATGGTAGCTACTGCAGGAGTAAATATTATTACAGAGATGCACAGTGAAAACATCTGAAAAACCTTTGCAGCAAGGTGCATCAAAACCCAGCTGCCAGGTGGCAAGACAAAATTTCTGGGGGGAAGTTGGTTTACGGAGTTCCTACTTCTCCCCCACCTCTATGGTTTTGTTCCTGTCCTTGCATGTCACCATGTCGTCCCTCGGTTTGAGCTGCTGCAATCATCTGTGGGGTCATCCTGCAAAATGGTGAACTGAGGCAGGTCAAAAAAACCCCACTACTTCTCCTCTCCTCCCTGTGCTGAAGGGGCCCTGCACAGACTTTTGGCCCTGACCAGCTGATGATCTGGTTCATGGCATGTCTCTCAAAGTACAGTATTAGCACGACTGAACAGGCAGCCTGAAAAGGCGCCAGGGAGAATGACCACACAGAAGAAGGGTGAAGTCTTTAAACCACTGCTGCTGCCAAGGCCTTTGGGCTGCAAAATCGTAGCTTGAATGGTACCCCTGAACTGCCAAATAATCCATTATCCAATAATAACCTAAACAAGCCAATCCACAGTTCCAAAACTTCCTCAACTCCTGGTGCTCTTTATTGCATGTAGATGCTTTTGAGATCCAAGGCTACAACCAGTGGTGGAGACACTACGCAAAAACGGCGATGACCTTACAGGGAAAGAATTAGCCACAAGTCTGCTGGATTTACATTTGAAGGCGTCTCACACATGGTATGAATGTCACTCGTTCCTTACAGCACCCCCCCCCCCCCCACCCCCCCCAAGTAACTGGAAAACAGAATAAAACACAAAAAAATGTGAAGAAGAGAGAAGTTAAAAGTGGAACTAAACCAAACCACAAGTAAATAAAAATGTTTTACCTGACTCCCCTGGGCATGGAACGGCAGGCCTTGCAAAAATGAGAGTGAGGAATGAAATTTTAAAATGAATGCAAGTGGGAGAAACTGCAGAGAAAATTGAGACAGAGTTTCACTGTTATTTATCCCAGACAAAGCGTACATGCTCAGCGCTCAGCAATCCATGGCACGGGAATGGCACCAGGATGGAGCTCCAACACAACTAATCTGCCTCTTCTATTCCCTTCTGTGCTTTTGAGGAGGAAAGGGGAGAGAAAGCAATTTAGTGTAGTGATGCAACTTGTTTACTCCTCTGGACCTCCTCAGATAGGTTGGTTGAAATGTACTTTGGGAGGTGTAAGAGGAAAGGAAAGAGAGAGGGAAGAAGGAGAGAGGGAATTACAGGAATGGAAAGAAGAGAAAATTTTAAGACAGGTCTCCAAAATTTGCCACTGCCCACTGGTCCATGCAAGCGGCATCCACATGGCCAACAGCACACCAGTAAAATTACACGGGGGCTACCCAAGACTTACTGTCCTTGAACCGTTTAAGCTCTGGCCCATTGTAACACCGTGGCAATGCTCAAATGAGCAGCTTAGATGGCAGATCTAATGGGGCATCACGTGCCTGGCCTGATTTACCACCACAATAAGTCAGCCAACTCCACTGTTGGGGCCCTAACTCCTGCTGAGATGGGACACGCTCAAGCAGTTGGGTAATTTGGCTTACGGCATGGCCATGCACATGGGCATCCTCAACCTCTGTGGCTGGGGATACAGAGGGAGGCTTTGGGCCACCCTCCACTCCCAGCTCAGATCCCTATGACTTCGAAGGAAAGAAGGGGATGGAGAAGATGGAGGAAGGGAACATTTATTAGCAAATACTGGCTCATTTCTCCTGTCATTTTCTAAAGCTTTTTCCTTGTCTCTGATGAACCCTAAATGGTATTACAAAGGCAGAGATGGTCTCTTAGGTTAGGGAAACAACACAACCTACCAAGTCACCAACTTCTGACTGCTTTATAACCCTCTCATTAGAGCTGGTACATCAACATTTACATGACAAGAGTCCTTTTTATGAGAAGCAAACCGTTCTTAAAATACATTAACAACTGTCACCTACATACTCAGTGGCTCTTTGTAGTTTGCCCAACACTTCAGAATGCGTTAAAATCACACATAAAAGTTACAGTAACCTAACGCTCGGGAAATAAGAGTCTTTTAAAGGTTTAATTCAGCCACTAATGGATTTTCTCCCAAGTTAGGAAACATTTATATATTGCTGATTTACTACAGGTGTGATAACTGAATTTGGACTTACACATACCAGCTGCAAGCAAATCAAGGAAAGGGCTTCATAAATCAGTTTAAGGTACTGCAGGCTTCATGGTGCTTGGACTGAGACACAGTTTCCCCACATAAGCACACAAAACAAATAGGAGTTTACAATTTTCTCTGTCACAGCTCATAACTTTTAAAGGTTAGAAATCAAAGCTCCCCCGCAGTGAAATTTCACGCACTTGAATGGGATGGACACAGAGCATCCAAGAAAATGATTTATATCATCCCCTCTTCACACAATGAAAGAATGAAGAAGCAACGGTTGTGACAAAGGCATTGACTAATTGTGTTATTTGGTAAACATCTTCCCTTGAAATTTATCTGGGTAGATCAAGATTTTTTACTTTCTCTGTTTTACAGAGACTGTTCTCCAGCAACTATTCTGCCTTTTAAAATGAATCTTCCAACACACACTGTGTTTTCCAGGTTTTTTTTTCAACAAGTTGCACTGGCTCAGAGTCAGACATTGTAAGACAAGAAGCCACAGTGACTTTATCCAAGAAATATGAGGTGGCAGAGATCCAGTACACCCAGCACTCAAGGTGAAAGAACAGCATGGAAAAAGATTCACAAATTAATTGTCAATTATGGAAGACTGCCGGAGCGAATGCTAGATGTATGCATGGGATAATTTATCCAGGCACCTGCACAACTGAGCTGTGGATAGCACTGAGGCAATTACTCTATTTTTAAAAAGAATGAGATATCATCAGCGGGAAAGGACATAAAAAAAGAGGAGCAAATTTAAGTGTTTCCATACACAAACTCAGCAGAGTTATGCACTGAAGACGCGTATGGATGATGGTCCTCTGGAAGACGTGGTCTGACTGAAGGAAGTTGCCTGTAAGGAAGGCAAGGAAAGGAAATAATTGCTCGTACAGTTTTTGCACTGTGTGCAGGCAACCAAAAAGGCGCTGTTGTACCCATACCCATAATATGGGCATCCTATGGCAGGAGGCTGAATGTACTAAGGACTGGAGCGGGTGCAGAGAAGGGCAACAAAGCTGGTGAAAGGGCTGGAGAACATGCCCTATGAAGAGCAGCTGAGGGAACTGGGTTTGTTTAGTCTAGAGAAGAGGAGACTGAGAGGAGACCTCATTG
>JAVSBS010017085.1:23475-41968 GCA_033124195.1 Coracias cyanogaster
GAGATGCCAGGAGAAAGGTTGGACTTGATGACCCTGGAGGTCCTTTCCAACCATAATGATTCTGTGATTCTGTGTGACTGATTTTCCATACCATGTTGCAGGAAAGTCATCTGGTGGCAAGGACTTCCACCTTCTCTGATGCAGCTGGTTCTGACAAGGAGCCTGGGAGTGCTCCATATCCAGTTATGAGCAATTCCCGGGACATGCTGCACAAACTCTGAATCCTTCCTGAACAAACAGCAGCAAAACACTTCTTGGCTTGTGAGACTCAAGGATGACACAGCAAATTTACTTTTTTGTCTGTGTTCTCCGCGTGCCTCCTTGCTCCTAGCTCCCATTGGCATGCCTCAGGAGTGCGGGGAAGAGCTAGAGATTAGAGGCAGTACAGCAGCTGCTCCTCCTGGCTCTTTGAATAGAGGGAAAACAGCTTTTGCCCAATGCATGGGGAGTGATATCATCAAGTTAGCAAGCCAAGAACAGAAGGGATACATCAGAAAGGAAACAGGAACAAGAGCTTCCCCTCACAAAGCAAACAGTCGTACTTTTTTAGAGCAAAATCTTTGCCTAAAAAGCTCTCACAAAGTACCTCATGGGAGGTTCAGACCATTTTCAAGTGCTGGAAGAAAAACGGTCCTGGGGTTAGAGTGGTAACGTGGATCTGGGGAGACCCACTTCAGTTCTTTGCTATGCCAAGCGTTCTTGCATGACCTTAGGCAAAAACACTGAAGCTGCAGTTAGCGGATACCTTGGCTTCAAAAGCAAAGGCAGCCTAAGAAGTTCTTGCCTTCCCCTCACCTGCCACTTGCTGCCTCCACACATGCGCTGCCCTCAAGAGCCCACAAGCACTGCCCTGTAAACCAAATTACTGAACAGAAACACAAATTTGTTGTTGTATTTTGGAGAGAGAAGGGTGATTTTGCATTGGACTGATTAAAGGATCCACAATCAATCAGCAACAGCAGCAAAACTGCAGAAGAGGGGAAGCCCGGGGAAGCCCGTGGTGGTACAGGGCTGGAACAAGGAGGAAGGAATGTGCTGTCCAAGCCAGGTGGAAGAACCTCCTCAGTGGTGCCAGATGTGCTTGGACAGTGTAAGCCACTTGTGGCTGCCCTTCCCTGGCTGTCTCTCAGCCCCCTTTTCAGGGGGGCTGCCCTCCTAGCAGGGGCAGCAAAACGCAACATATGTCAGCATCTCACCTTCTGCTGCTTGGAGGAAGGTATTTGCTTAAGCCAGCGCCACCACCACAGAAGGCAATGCATTGTTCAACCTCCTCCCTAAACCCTGGCCTCCCAGGCATTATCTCCTAGGTGGAGACACAGCAGCACCGCTCATGGGCTGCTGCGAGGATAAATAGCGTAAAGGTGCCGAGACATCCCAGGTAAACGGGGGCCACGGGGAGACCGACAGCAGAAAGCAGCAGCCAGTCTCATTTTGGTGAGCTCCAATTTGAAAAGCTGACATGCAAATCTCTACTTACCCTACATAATACGAACATTCTCCTACAAACCCCGGCTCCTGATTAACTCAGTACATCACTTGCCAACGCTATCTGAGTGAGCCTGGGAGCCCAATTAGCAGCAGATGCAGCACTAACGCTCCTCACCTGCTGTGCTTACCAGTCTTCAGATCAGGAAGGGAAGGGAATAAATATATCAAAGACTTGCGGAGGGAAGGAAGCTTAGAAAAGGGCTCAGAAAGGATGAGGGAAATAGATGTCTGCAACTGTTCCTCAGGCAAGGAAGCAGAGCCCTATACAAAAGGGAAAACATATGGGCCTAGGGAAAACATGGCTATAGATCGTGAAAAACATCCAACGGGCTGTGCCAGCACCCTGGGAGCGCGGTGCAGGATGTAGCCAGGAGTGTTGCCAAGGCTTGGGGGACTGCCTGGCCTTGCCTGCACCCTGGGGAGCTCTGCCACATGCAGAGCTTCTCTCCATGTGCTTTGGTACATCAGCATTGGCACCTAAGTCATCCCACCTTTTCTATGAGTTCTTCTTGACCTGCTACAGAATCACACAATGGTAGGGATTGGAAGGGACCTCTGGAGATCATCTAGTCCAACCCCTCTGCCAAAGGAGGTTCATTTAGGGCAGGTTGCACAGGAACATGTCTAGGTGGGTTTTGAAAGTCTCCAGGGAAGTAGACTCCACAATCTCTCTGGGCAGCCTGTTCCAGGGCTTCGTCACCCTCATGATAAAGAAGTTTCTCCTCATGTTGAGGTGGAACTGTGTTTCAGTTTGTGCCCACTGCTCCTCGTCCTATCACTGGGCACCACTGAGAAGAGAGTGTCCCCATCCTCTTGACACCTACCCTTCAGACATATATATATAAAAATATTGACCAGAACCCCTGTCAGCCTTCTCTTCTCCGGGCTAAACAGCCCCAAGTCTCTCAACCTTTCCTCGTAAGGGAGAAGTTCCAGTCCCCTAATCATCCTCATAGCCCTCTGTTGGACTCTCTCCAATAGTTCCCTGAAGTTAGCGTTTCTTTAGTGCCCCAGATAATAAGGAAGGAGCCTGTCAACCCTACAGCTACAATACTAATACAACCTGGACAGTAGCCACTTAACTAAACTTTTCTGAACTCCCGAACCCCACAGCTGCATCCAGGTTTTACCTCTGAACCTCTTTACCAATGAACTGATTGCTCTTACTCAACAAACATCTGTTGGCTTCTGCACTTCAACTTTTAGCACTATTTTTTAACAGCAGGAAGAAAGAAATTCATGTGCCAGTTCATATTTTTGATCAGAGGATCAGAGAACCTGCCTTTGGGAAGAGGTCCTAAAATAAGGGTTAGGAGTAGATAGACATGAGTGCTTGAAGCTTTGAGATGTTAAGAAGAGTGGATTTAATGCTATATTTAGCGCTGTGATTTTCTATTAACCAGCGGAAGGCAGATGAGTATTCATCACAAGAAGCCTAAATCTCTCCAATGAGTTGGGCAAGGACAATCCAGGCATGCCACGTAAGCCAGGGGCCAGTTTAGCAGTAACATCTACATGTCGATCGTTTATAAACTTCAGGTGTTCCAGCAGTAAAAGGATAATAGATATATTTTTTTTAGAATAGTAAACATGTATCTTTTACATATATAGCAGTCACATATTTGGGGAACCTTTTTTGTTGCCATCTTCAAGACAGTCATAGTGGCTCATGTAACAGAAGTACCTTCAAAGAATATTCTTATACAAGGTATCGTCAAATAGGCCATCTAGGATCCTATTTCTGTACGTTTTTACTGATATCTAGATACTGGCCTCCAGTGACTGCTGACCAGCCCCCAACTGCCACCTGCACATCACCCACTGGCTTGACAGCAGGCTCAGTAGAGAGGCATCACTCCGCCTGAGCCAACTGGACTGTGCCACACAAAAAAAGCTTCCTGCACTTACTGACTGTAGTTTCTATAAAAAGTCCTTCAGTCTTCAAAATATGTCACAAATGGCCAACACTTCCAAACAACGTCCCTGACAGAAACACAATTAAATAGATGGTTTTGTTTTCTACAGACGCATTCCTTTATCTTTGAAATGGGAATGATGATGCACTTTCAGAAAGAGGAAATTAATGTCTCTTTCACTGGGCTTTACAACTGTATTTGCTTTTCAGACATTCACTCCTCATCTGCAGCATGGGAAACTACCACTACAGGTTGACAGAGACAACTGTCAGTGGTGACCACATCATCATAGCAAGGCATTCAAAACCATGTCCAAATTCCACCTCTGCAGGTCAGGTACACAGATCAGAAGCAGAAACACACATGCAAAAGACCAGAAGCAAACTAACAGTGGAAGAGATTTTTATCCCATACAACAAATAAGTTTTTAAATTACTTTCTAATCTAGCCTTTCAAAGCAGACGGAAGACTGAAATCATGCAGAATTCCAATTTAAACTGAAAAGTCAAGGAAAAATCTGTCCTTAAAACTGAAAATGAAGGAGAAGAGCTGAGGTAGCAGCCTGCTAGTTTCAGTTCTCTAGAGGACAAATAATAAAGTAGCGTACAGCAGGTCCAGCCCCAGGTCTACCTCAGGACCTCTGGTCAGCTCCTGGCTATTACAGGAGCAAACCTGGCAAGAAGCAAACCTTCAAGACCTGACAATAACCATGATTGCTTCTCCTCTTTCCTAAGGGCATGCTGTACTTTAGCATTTAGTCTTCATGTTCTTACAGAGTATTGGGTACAGAGTATAAATTTACTAGCTAGTAGTACAGACTCAGGGACAGAGAATGGACATTGGCAGGCATCTCTGCACTGCATCTGTAAGACAGCTGCTGCCTGACCTGGCAGAGAACTCAATCTGCATGGTGCCTTGTGATCTTACATTTTGTGGCATACTTGCCTTGTACCTGAGCAGTCTGTAATTTTTAAGATCTTATTCACCAAGTACCACTTCATTTTTATGGCATGACAAGGTGCATAAACATCTGTGAATTTCCTCCAGCTGAGCTGATACTATCATTGTGCCATGGATCCATCCTAGACCATTAGCTTTAGCTAGAAGAGAAGGAGCTGCAATTTCAAAAGACACAAGTAGGCTAGTTATCCTAGATAAGAGTCCAAACTAACCTGCTCCTTTTACTCTTGGACATCCTTTTTTTTGACCCAGCATCATGATTGCATTTATTCAGGTAATTTGTGTTACTATAAGGCACGTGTGGGTCTGAGGAACAAATATTGGCAAACCAGATTTCACAGATCTAGCATTCAAATTGTGTCAAATATGCTCCTCCATACACACGGTGAGCATTCAGATTAGGTTCCATAAAAATGCCTCTTTTTAAGACAAGCAATCACAATGGCCCAAACCTTGTAGCATGACAAAGCATTCTGGGTTAAAAGAAATTTGGGTCATGAAACTCCAAGGAGGAAGATTTTCTTTCATAGGGCCTAGCCTCTGCTGCTTTTGATTCAAAAGCAGAGGAGTGCTTTTGGCATGTTCCAAAAATGGTCTTTTCGAAACTGATCCTCCCCTTCCCTCCCCCTGCTTTTGCAGAGTGTAAAGGTGTTGCCCTCATGACTGTCCCGCATGCACCTGCACCAAGGTTACTTCCTACCCAGTCAAACACACGTACCCGACCTTCCCAGTGCAGATATGGCTTTAAGAGATGAAAATCAGAGATCAAATCCCTCTTCTGGTGAGCAGCCTCAAGCCTTGTGTTATGGGGATTGCAACACACAGACTGTACCGATAAGTAAAACCATTTCTCCTGAGCAATAGCAGGCTGCTGTCATTGAGCCAACATCCCAGAATCTCAGGGTTTCCCTTCATTGGGTCTAGACAGTATGAACACGGGTGTCTGAGGTAGCCAGCAGGAATGCCACAGCTGCCCAGCCTTGGCCAGCACCACCAGTACACAAAATCAGAACAAGGCAGACCATGTATCAAATTAAAGCCTGTTTGTGGTGGATCACGCTTTGCTGTTTCGACTCTTGGGACTGCTAGGAAGACTGGGTTGTCGAATGCTTTGAAAGCATGAAGTGTGACATTATCTGACAAAATCAAAAGGTGTAAATAATATATGCATATTCTTCTATCCCCAGAAAAAGTTAGTGTATTATAAACTGTAAATAAATAATAAAGGCATGAAGCCAAGAGCACCCAAAAATATACAGACAGATGTATCTGAGCTGTGACTTTACAGCTGCAACTTGGGATTTTATACATAATTTGGGGGTTTCTGTTCTTCATTCCTCATGTGGGGGGAAGGGGAGGGAGGGAAATGAGCACTAAAGAATACTGACAGAATAGAAGAAAAATGAACTGTAAGATACATTTGCACTTGGCTTGTTGTTTGGGTTTTTTTTTTAATCAGAGGGGGAAAAGACCCAATTACTGTGCTGAAATGAAAGATTCACTCCAGATAGTCATTGACACTTGTCAGACTGCACTTTATAGCTTTCATTCATGACCACCAGTACAATAAGCACCCAGAGTTTGACTTTCAGTGCAAATATTTCAAAATATCAAGTACATGGAAATGGTCTGCAAAGAGTATCTGTGATAGTCCCTAAATGTCCTCTGACATATTCAAAGAATGAGAAAAATATTTGTTCCAAGGTATGAAAAAAAGTAGAAAACTTGATGTGATGCTACTTCAGATTAAAACCAAGCAATTTCATTTTATGTTTTATATGCTCTCCAATCCTAAGTATAATTATAGACTTTGGTTTATTTACAAATCTCACTGTACAATGGAAAAAGGAACACATTTTTTAGTTGTCCAAATTACAAGAGACTGTAATACACAAAAGCAATAAAAACAGGTTCTGCCAGCAATCAGATAACACTTATCGTAAACAATAGCTTTTGTGTTATATTTGAAACAGGTTTAGCTGCTACAGCTTAAGATTTGGTTATTCTCGTTTTTGTGCTGGATTTCCAGCAGGTGGTGAGGACATGATAGAAGTGTTTAAACACAAGAGATTTCTAAAAGGTACTAGTATTGCATTGCATATGACATATAACAGAGATTTACTGTGCAGAATCAGTTTTCCATCTCCCAGTGGCATCCACTAGTTTGTAGAGGCTACTTCTGAAACTTTCTTCCTCTTGGCTCTCAGCTTTCCCAGCACCACATAGAGCTTGATGCCACACAAAAGATGACCCACATTCAGAAGCGACTCCAAATCTCATCAGTTCTGTGTGCCAGCTTCTTATGCAAGTGGGAAATTGTACAATGCACCAAAGTAAATGTTAATTGCAGATACAAGCCCAGAAAAGATGGACTAAATTTTTAAGTATTGTATCAGAAGAGCAATCCCAGCATGTGTTCAGTTGTCAAGACGGGGATGTATCTGCACTGAGTTTGCAGACTTAGAAAGAACCTTAACGGCTGAGTGGGACAGGGTAGTCCCCTCCATCGATCCTACTTCTCAAGAAATGTAATGGTTCCACCTTGCTCCACACAGCTGGGTTCTCCTACCCATTTCCTCGCCCCCAGCATCCCCAAAGGCTGAGCTCACTCATGTCAGACAGAAAAGTGCTTTATATGTGCTCCAAATTAGTAACTGTTTTCTGTCACAATTTCCAGTCTCAGGGAGACCAGATCCAACAGGTCCATTGATTGTTTCCATGAAGACAAGGAATGTTTTAACATTAACATCAGTGGCCACAGATAAAGCCACAAAAAATTACTGCAATCTAACGTTCTCTCTTTGCCTCCGGGTACACATCACTTTGAGTTGCAGGATACTTAAAGTCTGTACTTTGTTTATTTTCCTAAAGCAGATTAGCAGGAAAATGGAAGGTTAACAGAACATTAAGGTTGAGAATTTAAATGAACTAGTTAGGAAAAACAAGGCTGTAATTCTCATAATCACTCTATGTCAACCATCTTGCACATATTCAGAATTCAATCTTGCTGTAGAGGCTGGGAAATTTATGTTGCAGTATACCTATAATATGACAGAGTTGCATTTATTGCAGGAACTTTTAATTTCCTAACTTGTACATTAAATTCCCAATATACTTTTGCTCTAACTCTCTTCTGTTAGTGGTAGGGATTTTTAAACACTCATTTCCCATGCTTTAAAAATAACTGAATGAAACAGTGTTTGAATACTGAAATAAATGCAGATGACTTTTTCCAATTTCTACATACAATTTACAGACTAAATATATCAATCTACCTCACACCTATACCTTTGGAATCAATTACTGAAATAACTGTATTTAGCGTGCAAAATCTAACAGCACATGTAATTGGAGCTTCACATATTAAAAGTTTAGAGAAACTTTATGGACGTGTGACTAGAACTTCAACAACCAACAGAATTATTTCAAACAGCTCAAAAAGGCACAACATAGTTAAGGTTCAGGGTGGGAGAAGGGGACTTAGAAAAACTCCTCCAGAGGAAACCGATTTATATTGTGTTAGCCTTCCTCCCCACCCTTCCAAAAACCCCTTCTCAAAACGATGACTGTTACAACTCCATTTGATAAGTTTCTTCTGTAACTGAGTTACTTAATAGAGTCTGAGGGCCAAAAACACAGCAGCAACTGGCCCAGCCAAGATGCCACCTGCGCCTGCTTGAGGAGAGCTTGGTGCCTTTGGTGGCCATAGCTTTGACTTGAGTTTTTCCTATCTGACTTGAGCAGAGTCCCTTTCTGTATGATGCACTCAGCAAGGAACTTCAACCCTGATTAAAATCTCTTGACTCTCCTGCAAATGGCCAGCACAATTCAGTTAAAAAGACTCCTTTTCCTACCAACTCAGCAAGCAGGTTTTCCTCAGTAAGACATCAAATATATTTATTTAGCACAAACCACTTCTACCTCGACATGTGTGACCAAGGGGAGAGAAAGCACCATGGCTTTCCCCAACCAAAGCTACGTTCAGGTCAGCATCCTTGCCAGTACAGCCTTCATTCTACGCACACATTTCTTAAGTTCACATTTGTCTCGGAGAGGGAAAGATGCATTGAAAGAGGGATCCAGGACAAACACAAGACTTCATAGCTGACATAACCCAGCAAACATTTTCAAAGCTTTATCCTCCTTCCAAAATTGAGACTGAGGAACAAAACTATTTAAAACTATTCTTCTTCTGCCCAAAATTTGCAAGCTAGTCCCAAAAGCAAGAGAAAGATGACCATCTCACCTCTTGCAAAAACACATTTCAGAAATGGAAGCTACCAGATGACAAGACATTTTCATTTTTTCAGCCTCAAGATGCAGAGCAAATCCCAAAAGCCATTTAACATTGCCACATTTGTTCATAGCTCAGCCCATCTTCAACAAGAAGGCTGAACCTTTGAAATAGCTGCTGCAGCTCATCTCAGCAAATGTACTGCACTTTCCCAGACCAAAGTTTAAAAATCCCAAAATAGCTATAGCGAATGTGCTTAGTGCGGACACTGAGGAGGGGCAATCTGGGTCGTCTTCTCCTAACAAAACTATGCTGAAGTCTGTCCAGGCTCCAGGAATGCACATTTCTCTGCAGATGGCTAGAGCAACATTTAACCGCAGGAACCATAAAAGACTTCCACTTTTGATTATGTATATTATGATTATTTTAGATTTTTTTGTTTGTTTGTTTGTAAGAGGGGTGGCTTCTCCCCTCTCCCTCTTTCTTTTTTTAACCTATTTAAAGGTAGTCACCACATGCTTCAATTTCTCTTTCCAGCATTTATTTCACTTTAAGCTATCTCAGGCCAGAATTATTTCATCTCTTCAAAATACTACAGCCCGGTACACTGCAGAGTAGACTGAATTACTGCCACAGTACTATGTAAATCAAACCCACATGTTAAGCAAAACAGCAACGCAATGCAATGAGTGCCTGTCCACAATCATTCAGCTATAGGTGTCACTCCCATGTTTACCATATGAATAGATGAAGATTCCCTCAAAGCAACAGAAACTTAATTCTCCCCCCCAGATTCAAATGTATGCGTTAGGAACACACTTCAAACATCAGTACCTTTTTCTCCTAAGGCACACTTCTTGTCTGTAATTAGTTTCTACTGGTCAAGTGGTTTTGCTTCTCTATGCCAGGGTATAGTAATGTTTTAAGTGATGGTCTGTGATTCATCCTACACTGTCTAATATTATGATTTTTCTTCCCCTTAACTCAGAAGAAGAAGGAACAGAGAGGAAAAAAGGGGGGGGGGAAGATTGTCTGCAATCATATTGTTACACGGTGCACAGTTTATGGCTGGCACACATCCAGTTTGCAGTTGCGATAAGAAATGTGTAATCCTATTATACAGAGAGGAGTCAGAATGTACAAATAGGTCCTGGAAATAGGAACTTTTCCTGTAAGATTATTCTTTTCGCCATAATAGTTCTGCAAGTAGGTCTAGACGGGAGCTCTTCACTATTCTCCCCACCGCTCACGGAAATCCAGCTGTCAAAACAATTCGCGGCACGTGAGCGGGGCTTTTTGCAGAAGACAAAAAGAAGCAGTGTTGTATGTTCACCTACAAGGGTAACGTAGATCAGAACAATGGCTACGAGTCCTCGCAGCCTGGCACGTGAAGAGCGGGTCGCGGGCCATAAAGAGAGCTGGGTTTGCCTTGACACTGCCACATTCTGCGGAGCTGTAAAATCCCGCACGCTCAGCAGTTTTTAAGAACCATTAACTGCTTATCATGGACAAAAGGTGGCTCTCATGGCATTTTGCATTGCTGTTTTCTTAGTAAGACAACACAGAAACCATTTCCTGAGCGCAGGGTTACTGGGCTGCTAAAAGCACATTCTTGCACTGAAAGTAGAAAACCAAATACCACCTACCACGTAAGTCAGCATCCCCATGGAGTTAAAACTCCTGGATAATTCCGACCCGATTATCTATTTTTCTCATTTCCTTCACATGACAACACTGCAGTGCTGTGGTTATGATTCTAAACCGGGGCTGTGTGTTCCCTCACGTCCCCCATGTGCCTAAGTGCTTTTGACTGAAGTGAGATAAGGTAAAAACCAGGACAGTGCTTTCTTGAAAGACAGACATTTTCTGCATAAGGACCCTTGCAGCAGGGAGCTGAGATCCATGCCAGAAGCTGCTGTGCTCCCCAGGGAACCAGCTCACTGCTTAACCTCACCCCAGTCTGACCACAGAACAAGGTCCTCAGAGGGGAGGGCTTTTGAAGTCCAAAATATTAAGCAAGAAGGGCTCTTTCCTAGGAAAAAGAATAAACAAAACAACCCACTTAGAAGCCTATCATGAAGGAGTAAAGGACATGGTCATACGGTTGCGAGATAAATATAAGCATCATAAATTAGCTCAAGCAGCAGCAGGGTACACTAGTTTGTTATGAATCCCACCAGACTGTGGCTGGAGTATTATCAGCTTGTGAATAACTTGGGTTTCGTATATTTGTATATACCAAAATAGATGGGGTATATTGGCGTGACACTGCAAATAATCCCGTGACTGCAACACAGACATATTCAGTAAGCACCAACAAACGCCTTCAGCATCCTGCTTCCTACTTGCTGCAGCAGCAGAGCTCACAGGTAGGTAATGCCATTCTCTTCAGGGTTAAAAAAAACCAACTGATTCAGCAATGGGAAAGGGGAAACTAGATAGTTCTAGTAAAATCAAGACACTCTACATTTACAGGCATACAAAGACTAAATGGTGTCCTAGGTCAGAAGAGTACACACACGTTTCCATTAAGTTCAGCAGGAGGATATGTGTGTAAATCAGAATTTAAACATAAAGAAACCGCCACCACACCTTAGTTATTTAAAGTAATACTCTGCCATTAAGATCACTGAATTCTGGATTTTCCCAACTGCCCTACGATCCAAGCATCAGCCCGTGCAGAGGCTGAGGGCAGCCTCAGGGCAGACTGGATGAGGTGCCTTCCAACCTCAGCAGTTCTGTGAGTCTCTGATAATTAAATAATATTTATTTCTTGCAAAAAAAAGGTTGACTACCACAAATTCTAAGCGTAAAGTAACAGTGAGAGAATCAGATTAAAATGATTCTGTTGAGTTAAAGTGGGCAGTTACACAGGTATTGCAATCCAATTAGCAAAGAAGCTTTTCCACATGTTGTTAAAGTGCCTTTTGCACTGAACTACCTTCACCTGACCTGACAAGCCGTGAATTATCTGTTGTAGCTGGGCTCTCTTGCAGATTAATTAAAAGAAAACAGCAGAAGAAAGAAATGGAACTGTACAAAAACTGCATAATTTTCCTATTAATATGAACCTAGCATGTTAATATGAACCGAGCAGTCTGCAAAATCCTCCAATAACAGGAAAATGACAAGTAATTCAAAGTAGTGAAAGATAACAAAAACAATCCTACATCAGGCCCTTAAAATAAAAACAATGAGACTTGTTACAAATATGATATGGATTCTCCATTTTTTTAAATGAGTTTTAGGGGTTTGTTGTCTGGTTTTTTTTTTTTTCAGCTTCTTCTCACTACAGTTAGTGTTGTCATTACAGAACGCAGCAGAAGAGACAGTTGTGGGTGCATGGAGACACAAATCCCTAGCGATTACTCTGAACAAATGCAACAACATGCTGCACTGTGTGTGGCAGGGCAGGCCATTTAATCAAAATAGCCTTTAGGAAGAAAAAAAAAAAAAAAAAAAAAAAGAGATTGGTAATCATCTTCTGAGGGTCACTCAAGGTTTCCTGCAACAAACACAAGACTATTCATTAATCCAAGGGCCACTTGGAGTCAGTTCAGGAAGACCAAGAGGGCGACTAGTAGAGCTGGGAAGGCTCATGTGGTTGAGGTCCAGCATGATGGCAGCACGGTGGTGTTGCCCTTCTTGCTATTCAGCACTGGGCAACTATTATGTGAGTGCCCCTCACACATGCTCCCCAGCTTCACTTGAGAAGAATCAATGGCACTACAGCCTGAAAAAAGCCTTTGCCACCACCTTAAAATGCTATGTTTCAGGCTCAAGTTGTCCTCTCCATATTCATGCAACACTGTGTCCCGTGCACAACACCCTGGTGCTGCCAAGCAGCTAGCACTAAAATAAAGACAAGGTGTTTTCAGCTAAACTGGATCATCTTATAGCTGGATCCCCTAGCTACCTTGTACTTTCTCCTTCCCATGAATGACCTCCCGAAGATCAGTATGTAGATTCAAGAGGCACTGTCATGATGACAGGGAAGAAGTTGTCACCTGGGAAGTATGCACAAAGTATTTTTGGTTGGAAATCACCATACTTTGCTGACATATTTTCTTTAAAACACTTCTATCCTTGCTTGGGACATGCACGCACGATTAAGAGTCATCCTCTGACTTCTGCTGGTTGCCACACTGAAGTTACATTGCTGTTTTTTGATATCTGGCTGAAGTGTGAGTAACTGATGTCATTATCAACTCAGAGCCATAGAGAAAATGGAATCTACTCTTCTGCAAAATTCTTCAGCGAGGATAAATCATGTTGCCCCTATGGTGTATGTTTTACATAACAAAGTCTGTATGGACAAAAATAAATCAGCAGCTGGGGCTTCAACTTGGTCCTCTCATAAGGGAAGATCTTTTCTACATCTTCTCCATCATCTCCTGACAAAGACAGGCAGGTTAGTGGAAAATTTTGTCTCAAAATTTCTTGATGACTCAGGAGGGGTTCCTGGTACCTGCAACACTGCCTAAACCATGCAGGAAAAAATATTCCCCTTGTATTGTGGGGAGCGTGTAAGTGTGGCTGATAACATGGCAATATACCTTTTCCCCATATGTTTTAGAAAAGACATTTACTTAACTTCTATCCCATACAGAAGGCTAGAAAAAATAAATCTGGTTGTGTAACTATGGGTCATTCAACAAGTCATGTTACACCACAGAAGTCTGAAGAAAGGCAAAAAGAATTACATACTTTGACAGTACACGAAACCTTTTCCTCTTCTGCAATTTGTTCCCTATTTTATCTCATATTCTGTAAGCACGTATTTTGATCTTTAACTGTATAAAAAGGAAAAAGGAAGGGAAAAAGAAAGCATGAAATAAGTAAAGGATGCAGTATGAAATGTGAGGGTAGACAGGTAGTTACTGGTGGAGAGAAAAGACAAAAATTGTCCTGATTTATCAAAAACCAATAAACCCATACATGAGCTAAGAAAAATTAATGACCATAAAGAAGTCAGTAATTAACAGTGATTTCCCACTGACCAGTTATGATCTCAGCAATTACGGTAGCAACAACCAGCTTCATTTATTCATTTAATATACAGAAATAGAAGAAAAATTGTTAGATGAAAGCCTTTTTTTCCAGGTTCCATTTCTGCTGAGAAACAGTAAAAACAGAGGTAGCCTATTAAAAAGTCTAGTCCTGTTCAAATTGCCAATTTAAAGACTTCGGCCCGAGAAAACTGAAGTATGAAGAAATGCCTCCCTCGCCGGTAAGTCCAACAACTCCCCTCCCCACCAGTCTCCCAACCAAACACAAGACTGTACGAGTCTACCCAAAAGAAGGCATCAGTTGCACTAAAGTCCCAGTGCAGTTTTCATATGGTTCATTGTTTGAGCTAATTTAATTGAAAGAGGGGCCAGATTACTATTATCCTGGCAAACGGAAACCATATAGACGATATAATGGCAGATTGCCATGATCATTGTATCTTAACTGGAAGGAAGAGGATAAAATGAACCCTCTTTGATAACCATCACAAAAGCTGACATCTTCCAACCATTTCCACAGGATGGTACACGACTCAGGTGTTGTCCCGTCTGCCAACTTTCGGCAATCAATTAAGTGCTGCGAAAACAACCATGATCAGTGTAAGAAGAAAAATTTACCATCACGGTATGCTACAAGAACAACTTAGACATCTCTCCAGGCAGTGAAGGCAGCATTATTTATGGCTCAAATGCTGGTCTGAGGCTTAGGTGGTTTGAGCTCCACTTCCGACACTACCATACAATTTCTTAGGGAAATCCAGTGCTTGCCTCCATAAGACCAAGATCGTATCAAGTTGATAAGAACTGTATAAATATCTGTCGCAGTCTGGGCCCAAGCGTCCGTACCACCTCCCAAAGGGAAAGGGGATCAAGTGCAAAGTGAGATACTTCCCCAGCAAGCTCGTAGGCAACCACGGAGACCAACAAATATTCAACAGGTTTATTACCAAATATATTTGAATAAAACTGTATTTATTCTATGGAAATATTACGATATCAAAGGACACCACACCCACTCACTCCCCCTTAGTCAACCTGGTGTGGTGCAGTGCGTGTGCATGTGTGTATATGTCAGGTTCTACCCTTTTCCCGTGTGTGGCGATAGTCGGGTTGACGATGCTCGGACGGCAGACTTGGGCGGTTCCAAAGATGATGGCGACTTGCCAGCTTTTCGGCACGATTGAAGTCTCTCTCTGACAGCAATGATAATGGTGACGGCTTTCTGCCATAATTTTTTTGGCAGCAGGACGTGGCTTGTGACTTGGCAGTGGCATGCGGCTTCTTCAGTGCAGTGCTCCCCCTTGGAGCGGCAGGTTTCTTTGGTGCGGTGCCCCAAGCTTGGGCAGCGCCAGCAACAGCTTCGTGCTGTAGTTTCTTTCGGTTTAGGCACAGGGCTCTCAGCTTGGAGCAGCGCCAGTTTGGAATGGCGCTGGTTTGGAGCGGCGCTTCTCCCCTCCCCGCCACGCTTGGTTCTGGCTTCCCCAGTGGCGGGAGACACTCGGATTCTTAGAGTGTCCGGTTTCTTTAAGCGGCGGGAGGCGGCAGCTTCCCCTTCTCCCCTCCACTTGGAACCTTCTGGCGTTTGGACTTGGCCCAGTTCCAGCAGTGGCATGGGGGATGTCTGGCTTCTGCGGCAGCTCCCATTCAGCTGCTTCCCCCCCACTTCCTCCCCGGCCGCAAGGCCTGGGGGCAGGTAGGAGGTTTGGTGGCAGCAAACTTTCTCTCTGGATGACGCAGCGGAAAAGAGGGAGTTTTTGTTTTCTTTTGAGTTTTTATACCTTGCCGTGTCTGTACCACTTCCGGCAGAACCATGACATCATGGGGACTGTAGTTCTTTTTAGCTGACTTAAAAAGACATTTCAAAATAATGGGTTGGTTTACCACATCATCCAAGTACAATAAAATGATACAGTTTTAAGGAATACATTAACAGTTTAGGGCTTGAAATTCAGCTGTCTACAGAGCTCCACTCAAACTAGAAGCAGCAAGCCTTCTATGGAAACCTTTCTGAAAACCACTTGGATTAGGAATACTCCTTAAAACTCTGGAGGGACATAAATCAGTGCTGCTGATCTGCATACTCTTACTGTTCAAAGCCTGGCAATACTAAACTGAATTTCACTGGCTGAAAAGAAATATTTCCATGAGCAGGCATTTCTAAATAAGGGATGCTTTGGGTTTGGTTTTTTTTTTAATGACTTGAAGATATTTTTGCATGCAATTTCAATTCTGACCTACACACCCCCAACTGAAAGTTTTTCTGTTAGTGTTGTGCAAGAATATAAAAAGAAAAGGAATAAACAAACAAATTCAGTCTCTGCCCAGCAGATGGATGTTTTTAATAGAAAAGCAAAAATCTAAGAAAAAAAGGTCAAATTATTTGACCAGGGTCAAAAAAGCAAGCCAATAGGAAAGCCAGGAGTAAAGACAAGCACATAGCTTCACCTGTGGATTTTAGTTTAAGTCCAACAGTTTACCTGATAGACCTCCTCTTGTCTCTTAAGTATCTATGCATCTAAATGCATACTCCAACCTTAAATAAATCTTTCTAAACTAGAATGAAGACACTTTGGTTTAGTGCCTGAGAGGAAAGACGTTTCAGTGACTAGGAATCTAGCTGTTACAGGTGAGATAAGGCTCAAACCTATATCCTTGTCCAACAGCCTCTGGGACACCACACCAATGATGGGATATTAGGTAGCCAAACAGATTTCAGTAAGGCAGCCTCCGATCAGTCTTGTCTCGCATCTCTGAAACAGATAAAATAGTCCACTGTCCCTAGACTAGTTTTTACAGGAGGTTCGTTGAGCAAGTCCTCCAAAACAATAGTGTTAGACAAGTACTCTAAACGCTGACAGAGATCAAAGTACAACTGCATGACTGTGGCCAAATAAGGTTGAAGGAATGCATCTTAAAGCTAAAATAGAAAGACAGGATGAGTACAGCCATCTTAAAGGGCTATCTGCTCATTTCCAGTTTAGAAGAACACAAGTAGAAGAGAGACTGTGAAGCAACAGGGGTAGCCACTGGTCATCTTGACCTCCAGGCACTCCCCCCTCCCGGTTCCAAGTGCTTTCTGCACTAATGCACACGTGCACTCCACAGGCAGCTGCTGTAGCTGCCCCAACCACCATTAAATGATCATGGGTGACGGGAAAAAAGCCTTCTGCAGATGTGCTCTTTCCTGAGCACACCCTTCACACCACAAGAAGCTGGAGAGTTTTCCAGCTCAGACAACTCTTGAACATGGCGTAATAAAAACCCATCCACACAGCCAAGGACCTGCCCTCAGCCAGCAGTAATTAAAATTAATCATTCACAATTATTTTCATGGGCATGTTCAAAAAGAGACACTGCCAGCTTGCTGAATCCTCAAAGTTGACAGACCTTGAAATAGGCTGTGGTCAGGTACAGTGCGTTCCTGGGTTTCAAGCAGTTAAAAACATGCTTTGCATATCGATTCACTGTCCCGCTCGCAGAACCTGCAGCACTGATGGTCAGAGCCTCCTCAGTCCTGCAGTCACACACTGCAGCTGGCATTAACAAGTGGGATTGGTAAGGAAAGATTTTCCAGGTAAAAATTGCTGTATCTATAACTATTGCTGCCCTGCTGGGATTCAGGGCCACATCAGTGTTAAAACTTCTTACTCTTGAATCTCAGCGTCTTCTGAACTTGAGATTCTTCCCATTTTCTGCATATTTGTATTAAGTTTTTAATCACTATCTTCTTCCCTTTCAGCTTCACTGCTTATGCTATTTTGAAGGTGGTGAAGAGGTTTCCCAGGTACAGAGTAGCCTGAAGGTTATCAGTTTCCAAGCTTTGAAAACTACTGAAGAAATTACATTTACAGAGGTAAAAGAATGAATAAAATTTGATGTAAGGGATTAGAACTGTCACTTTCTTGAACACTTATTTACTTATTCAAGCAATTTTTATGGGAGTGAACATCTACTATTCATGATGGCAGCTGTGATCAATTCCATCCCTTTGAAACCGACCATAAAACGTAAAAGCGCATGTCTTATGTATATAAACCCCAAATTCGTAGGCAGTGTGTTAGATCAAGATTGTAAGCATTGCAGAGAGAGAGCAATCTCCTGCCTAGCAGATGGCAGATCCCTAGGTATCAACATGCATATCACTCTTCCTTCTCATCAACTGGAATACAGATTTTTACAATACATACCAGAAAAAGTTTTCACTGGATATACTGAAAGAGGAGCAGGGTAACGGGACTGTCTGCCTCCCACCATGTCCGTTCTACAGTTGGAGTTCAAAACTGGAACTAAAAAGCAAGAGATGGAAGAAGACTCAACTTCTTATAGTAACCAACTCTCAGCATGGCTTTAGGTCAGAGGGCTTCAAAGGAACAAATAGTCTCTCTTTGGTGAAAGAGAGAAATGCCTGATAAATACATTTTCCTTTTTATCTTTACAGTCTGGAGTGGTTTTTCTACACTGTGTGTAGGTCTGATGCTGCACAGGAAACAGGAAGACTGAATGGAGGGGGAACAGTAGCACAGGCAAGGCTCAGGAAATCTCACTTTAGGAAACTGTCAGGAAAAAAAGGAGGTAAATCGTGTAAATTAAACTGCAGCACTGTGGTGGGTGCTCAAAAGTCTCCATAGCTGTTAGCAACACTGCAGCAAGTCTGAAAACGTCACCCCAGACCTCTTTACATTTTATTCAGGGTACTATCTTTTTCTATTCCTCCTTATACTGTGTATTTACACCATGCTTCTTGTATTTTTCACCCCCGTTTTTAATCATCGTTTCCTAATTTGTAATATATCCTTATTAAGCTAATTTCTCACTGAAGGTGGCAGTAAAGGTACTACGACCCTAAAATTTACCGCCCGGGGGGGGGGCGGGGGGGGGGGGGGGGG
>JAVSBS010017085.1:42068-70150 GCA_033124195.1 Coracias cyanogaster
CCCCCCCCCCCCACCCCCGTCTCATTTCAGCCCCACGAGCCCTGTGCCTGCAGTGAGACCTCAGAGATGTAACTTTACACCCAGGATAAGTATTGCCAGTTCCCAAATCAGTTCTCACTTCATTCTCTCCTTCCACAGCCATGAGCAGTTGCAGCTCAGAAGAGCGGTGGGGATCGGTGTCTCCTGGCAGGGAGAAGCACCCCAGATTATCCCTGCAAACACTGTGCCACTAAGCCTAACTCTGACTTGTGCGCTTTGTGTGATTTTTTGCTCCACTCTTCAACGTTTTAAAGTCACCTGGAAGAAGGACCTCAAAAGGTGTGAAGCAGAGAAATTATTTAAGAGGGTGGCAGCCCTGTTTTATCATATGTTAGGGCCTTATAACCCTTCGGAAAGTCAAGACTAAATTAATCACAGAAAATATTTTACAAGCTTGTACAGATTCAACAGGGACCTTGGCGTAACTCTAGCGTGCAGGAGATGGGAAAAAGGAAAAAAAGAAAAACAAAGGAAGGGATAAAAGGTGAAGAGGCATGAGGAGCCCCAAAACCACCTTAGGAAAGCAGAAGTAGCCAGAGCAGACAGGGGAGCATGAGTCTGCATGGGTGTTCAGGGGGAGGATGCAGCTCCCTGACACTTCCTGGCTGTTCCACAGAAAGTGAAGAAAGCCCCAGTGTCCAGGCATGGATGCGTTGTCCCCTGAGCTGAGGTGTGGAGCAGCTTCACCTGAGCAGAGACCAACCACCAGACAACCTTGCTAGTAATGGATTAAAGTGGTTTAAGTAACTGTACATTTAATGAGGTCAGCAGGGCAGGGACACAGTTACGTTTTGATTTTTTTGACCTACCTCTAGCTTTGCGTTTTTGTTCCTGTTTTAAATGCAAACATAGCATTTTTTTTGCCAGAGTTGACATGGTCTAAGGACATAAGCAAGGGAAAGAGCACAGGCAGAAGTACCATCTTTTATTAGTCCACTGACGGAGAAAACAGATGAGCTTTCAGACACCAAAGTCTGCCGACATGAGATCTTTACCAAGTGGAGTCTGTTGCTCTTTAAATACACAAACATAAATCCACATGTATATTTACACACATATATAAAAACCTCCTACCTTGCTTTAAAATCTGAAAGACTTTCTCAAGCTTGCACTGCCACTAACAAATACACCTCATGTTTTCCTTGCTTGAGGAAAGAAAAAAAAAAAAAAAAATCACAGTTGAGAAAAAACAGACCATGGAAAGACCCCAGCAGCTGAAGACACAGTTATCCATTACCTGCTGTGATTATGGAAAGTGCTATTTCCTATTCTGCGCCTCACTTTGCCATTCTTTTCATCCACCTTAAAAATCATTTTAGGATTTAAGCAAACAGGGACGTTTGGTGCATTGTATGCTCTTGGCTAAAGCCTTCCCTGTCCCTCCCTTGGGGAAAAAATAATAATTAAAAAGTCGTGTAGCAACCAAGAAAAGTAAGTTTACATTTCTTCAGCAATCCCTTTCCCCCTTTCCTAATGCAAATTCAGAGCAGTTCCTTTAGAGACTGAACACCCACACAACTTTCCAGGTAGGAGAAAAAAACCCCACCAAACACATCAGTATATATGTAACAGTAATTTCTTTACCCTTTCTCTGCTAAGTGATGGGATATAAAATCTGTTGCTGTCTCATGGACAAACACACACAAGAGCCTTCAGCAGAACAGAGAGATGGGCTGGGGCACTGCGAGGATTTGATGTGTCTTATCTTTCCTTGTGCACCGAAGTGTCTGCATAACCTAATAGCATTAGCTTACTAACAGATATATTAATAGGTGTGGGGGGAGGGAAAGGAAGAGGGGGGGAAAAAGCCACTGAAACATATTCCACCTACACATCTCACTGCTAATCGTAAACTCAGGTAGAATGCAAATTGCTTCTTCTGGACCAGGAGAAGGAAGAAAAAAAGAGGGAGGGGGGAAGAGTGAAAGAAAGAGAAGGGGGGGAAAGGCACCTATTTTCATCTTTTTCTGAAAATCATCATATATATATTAAAAAAAAACCTTTATACTAATCACTGCATTTATCAATCCATGACAAGGAAAGTGAAAAAAACCCCTAAGTCAAGAACTGCCACAACATCTTACAGTTAGTAATTTCAGAGTGATAAATATAATGCTGCCTCAGACAGCTAGAAGGATTAGATTTAGCTGTGAAACAAGAAGTGCAGTTAACAGTTGCTGTTGGGTCTGGTGTTAGGATTAGAAAGCACTGCTAATCACAAGAAATGTAAAAAGATTAAGAGGTGATGGTTGCCGATAAGGTTTTTAAGAGCATGCAAGTGCTGCAATTCATTCTGGGATTAAAATTCCTCAAGCAAAAAAGGGGGAAGAAAAGAAAGAAAAGGAAAAAAGAAAATAAAAGAATAGATCACAAACACAGCAGCCAGTTTCACTGGCACCGTCCACACAACCCATTCCCAGTGACTAGGAGAGTTCAGAAGAGTATAAAAGTGCAGTGTATGCCATGGCTTATGCTGAAGGGTCCTAGGAGGGTTTAGTGAGGAGAAGCAAGCATGTGTATTCTGGTACCTGCAGATTAACTATTGCAATCTAAAACCAATTAGATTAGTGGTTTGGGTTAGGGGATTTTGCTTACCAAAAACCTGCCTGAGCACAGCAGAGTCGCACCTTTTAAAGGCACTGTAACAGAAGTGATGATGGCATCTAGCATCTGCATCCTTTCAGTAGGAAGAATAAGACCACACCTTAATTTCCTGGTTTGTTTCCAGCGCGTTTAGATTCATCTATACAATCTATTTATGTTCGCAGTTATCAAGCACAAGTAAAGCTCCCCATATAAAATACTCAGTCTGGTACTCTATTAAAAAAGCAAATTTTAATTTGGGATGGAAAATTTTACTAAAAAGCCATTTTAACCAGTGCAGACCACGGCATCATGCAGTCAGATTCCCTAGCTTGCTTATGACAGAATGCTCTCCACCAGTGACAACCGCAGAATTCATTGCTGTCACCCTTGGACACCCCCATCCCAAACTGCACAGTCCGCAGTACATCATCACAAGGAGAACAGAGACCTCTGCAAAGACCATCAGTTTCCCCCCAGGCCTGATGGACAGTCAACAGTTGTTTAGCAATAAGGCCACCCAAAACTTTCCTCTCTCCCACAGTGTCCAAATTTATGCAATGATTCAGAGTAAAACTGAAGTGCCACCACATGTTTTCATGAGCATTTGTTCTTTTCAGCTGCATTTCCTCCCGGGCCTCCAAGGAGCTCAAACATTGACTCAGACCAACCTCTGTTCACTCATTAATTTACCTTCTGTAAATCTGGACCTTGCTATTCAAGGGGTTGGGGAGTGGTGTGGAATAAGGCTATTTCATCATTTCCTACCATGCCTTTCAGTGACGTGCTCCTGGTGCATCTGTCTGGATTTTCTGACTCTGTAAGACTACTTTTCCCTGTCTCTTCCCCGCAAAATGAACATTTTTTTTCCAGATGCCTGTAGCAGAAGCAGAAATAACCATCTTCCAAGAGTTATAAAACAGTCGTATTAAATAATAGAGGTGAAAGCACTGTGTATGATTTCTGCAGAACTCTTTTCGGTAGAACAGATGAATTTATTCACTGCATTATGGAACAGTTTGAGAAAACAAGATCATACAATGTACACTGCCTCTATTTAAATTGTTTCATTTCTATTCATGAGTGCTCTGATTAGATACACTGAAAATATCATCAGTAAGAAATAAATAATTCTGCCAAATTAATAGTTGTTGATTTCTTTCACCTGAAAATGTAAGTAGCATCTCATTCACACTAGATAAAGCTGCTATAATTTGGATGCATCGATCTTGTTGGTTCAAGTCTACACGGCACATCGAGACAGGTAATCATCTATGCTTTCTTAACATTAAACACCTTCTTTCAAAATGGTAAGTTCTTTACCAAGTTAAGATGGGCTAGTATATGCTTTGCTTGGAGAGGTTTAGTAGGCAACTAGGTTTGGTTTTTTTTTCCCTGTTGTTGTTCTCCCCAAATAGAAGGTTGAGAGAAATAAATTGCTTCAAATGTAGAAAGTGATTTAGAAGCAGTATTTTTGGGAATACAGGTAAATTTTCTGTATTGGACAAAATTTGTCTCAAGCTCAGAGAATACTCTTTGATTAATAACATATTTTTGCCTTAGAAAAGAAGCAGACAGAAGAAACCATCGCTACTGTCATTAAATGATCAGAGGTACCAACCAGCCCAAACCAAGGGCTCTCCAGTACCTCCCTCCCTGTTAAGTATGCTGGAGAAATGTGGGAAGGGTTGGATTTGTGTAAATGGAGAAGAAAATATTATTTAGCAAAAAGTCTAATATTTTGTTTGGAAAAAAACACAAAAACTAAAACCACAGAGCTAATAGCTGTTTTAGACATTGCAGAATGATGAATGCAGTATGTCTGCTCAGCTTAAGTATCTGAGAAAAAGCCCTCTACGTTCTTGAAAAATTCATCCAGTTTGACTTGACAATGAATTCTTCTTCTAAAAATCAAATATAATTGCTGTAACATTTCAAAAAACCCTAAATGCGCAGCTGAGTATCTCAAGAGCACCCTGTTTGCAAAGCAGCCAAGTGATACACCTCAGAGAGCTACCGCTAGCTACTGCAGGCAAGATAAATCAAGAAAATGCTGAGTTGAGGTGCAACTTGACAGTTATTAGCAGAACAGGAGTAATTTGATGAAGAAAAAAAAAATCTGACAAAATCTCTGTTCACAGCAACAGATTTTAGAAGCCTATTTGCACATAAATTGGAAAAAACAGTTCTTGCATTAGAAACTGATGAAGATGAAACAATATACCCTAAACCTTAACATATTTGAAATTATTTTCTTTGAATCAAAGCTGATAATCCTGTAACAGGCAGTAACTAAACAGGGGCTTACCAGACTCGCTCTGCATGTTGAAGAGACTGCACAGTCAGATCCTGATCTAGGGCCATTCAACTATCAGAATAACTGGATTTACTGCTACACACACCTTTGTTTTTGCCATTTGAAAGCATCTACAGTGCACAGAACATTCGGCTGTGTTTTAAGCATTAATGGCATAAATATCCCCCCGTGTACCGTATACTTCACCACTTCTGGGTTCCCATAAATCAAGCCTACGACCAATCATCTTTTTTATGTTGGACATTAATGGCAACTCTATTATTCAAATCCAGGCTGTGTAGAGTTGCCTTTCACGGGGATGTAAAGCAGCTCACGAGCAGGCTTATGACTGAGTAAGGGAAGATTCAAATCTGGCTGTGATGTTCCCACTGCAACCCACCGTCATCAGATATGTGATATTCTGCATCTTTCAGTTTATCGCATTTGTGCAAAAGGCTTTTTAAAAAACCTCCTATAAGCGGGAAATTAAAAATTAGAAAGCCTTCTGCACTCTTCAGGAACTGCCTCTTTGTGTCCCCATAAACATTCAGCGTAAATGTTTTCGCTCACATACTCGTAAGCGGAGATGCTCTTCTTTACTGCATTACAATTAGACACATAGATTAAGAGATATCTTTTGTGTCATTATATCAAGCTCTTCAACAAACATACAAAGGGATTTTATAGATTGTCGTCTTTTCTGCTTACCCGTGAATTTTCATGCTCAGCGTGAAATGCAGTAAAAGTGAAAGATACCTTCTCTGTGTTTACAGCGCCCACCAAGAACCAGTTCAAAACCAAATAAAACTCAGCTATGATTTAAGCACCACAAACTGTTCTCCCATGTGGTTTCTTTTTTTCCCCTCTCCCCTTCCCCTCGTCTTTCAGTTCATGAGGATAGGGAACATGAAAACTAAATGGATTTATGTTTAAATAATTCATTTTTTCAGGCACATCAAACCTAGTACTAAAGTTCATCCACGGGGCTGGCCAGATTTAGCTGATTCCAGGGGTATTTTAAACAGTATTTTGGAGAGCTAGTCACAAAAGGTTGTGAGGAAAAGCTGAACAGTTGTGTTAATAGAGTTATTTTGAAACAACGTGTGTTGAAACTGTAGCAACTCTTACCAAAGAGTTGACGGGGAGACATACCAGCCGTGCCAAACTGCCGCTGCATGTTGGAGACTCGTGCCTGCACAAGAGATGCTTTGTGAACAGGGCGAACTCTGGCACATCTTGGGAAGACAAAGAGAATTACAAAGGCTGAGCATCGTTTTCCTGCCAAGCAGCAGGAAAACATGTCGCAACATAAAGCGTGTTTAGGAGCACAAGTCCCACAGGGTAGACATCTGCACTAGCTGAGTTGATCCTACAAGCCAAGTTGCCTTAAACTAAGGTCCCATAGGGACTGGGAAGTGAAGCGATGGTAGTAACTCTCGTCCTCTTTACACGATGGAGGAAAATAGAGAGTTTTTTGTATATTTTTAAACATTCTAAGAAGTACAAACAACAGATGTACTCTTGCAGGAGGTCTAACAGTATTCCTCTGTAACCTTTACTACACTTATACTTCTGAGTCATGTTTATTGTGCTAAATAAACCACACCAGGTTCTTGCAGCTAAAGAGGCAGAGAGAGGGGAGGGAATCTAGGGACTTGGGTTTTGCTTTCTAATCCCTTGAAAACCGGAATCTAAACCTTTCACTTCTTGATATTAACTACTTGCTTTAACAACACAAGTGGTCTCCTTCCTGCACGTGGCTATCAATCAACCTGTTAGAAGAAGAGTCTGCAAAAAAGGGGACCAGGGAAATGGGTCTTTCACACAGCCAAGATATTTTCCCCTGATTTACATCAACAACTTCCCATTGTCCAAACTGAATTAGAAAAAGCAGTAAAGAAATAATTACATTTCAGAATATAATAACAATTGACAACAAGTGTAGCAACACTGCTTTGCCTGTGTAGGAGATGGTGGGCTGAAGTGAAGAAATCATTTTGCCATATGGAAACCTTGAGCAGGTTAGTTACTCACTACCATACCCAAGATGGATTTTTGCAGTCAGGTTTGTATTTTCAAATTCATTGAAGTGGAGATTTACTGAAACAAAACAAAACAGAGAAAAACCACTAGAGGGATGTGTTGGAAATGGAGCAGGACAAAAGGAAAACAAACCAAAAAAATGGTATTTTCTGTATTTACAGTGCAACCCTCACTGATCTATTCCAAGTGAGTTTGTGTTTCCAGTCTAAATTAACATGACTTATAATATTATAACCTATATTACATAGAAATAAGATTTAGTAAAGAGCTAAATTTGGCAGAATGTGTTTTGGATAAGTTTCATTAGAAATAGCTTGAAATACCTTTAAAAAGTAGCCTCTTAATGACATGCTTACTCTTAAGGGGAAATTTTGAGCCCTTCAGCAGAAAGCAATGTTACTGTAAGCAGGACCTTAATGGCTTTGAGCTACTGTGTATGCAGTGGGAGCGCTGTTTAAATCAAACATGTTTAAAAGTGTCCCTGTTCTCAGTTGTCTGTACAGGGTAACCCATCAGAAATTTATGTCCTCATGCTTTGTAGAGTAATGGTGTCCATATACCCTGCCATAAGCTGCCTGTGAGCAACACGGACTATTCCACTTGGCTAATCTTGCCACATTAGATGGGAAAATTAAGTGCCTCATAGTCCTTGTGTGTGGAATGTGCAACATTTTCTATCTATAATATATACATAAAATGCACGTATCATGAGAAAATGTGCATTAATTGATTCTGACAAAGAACCACCACAATACAGTCCATCATCATAAAGTGCTTACAGTAATGCCTATTGAATTACAAGTTCTCACCCTTGGTGATGTGGAAAACAGCATTCATTTCCTTCCTTCAAAAAACAAAAAACTTGCTGTAACCTTTCTTTTTCTGTGGGTTTTTTTTTTTTCAAGTCTAAAACTTCAACTGTTCTTACTCTAGCCCAGCTGACAGTGTTAGTTGTACAGAAGCTCGCTTCCAGAGGAAGTGGAACGTAAAAACAAAGTCACTGTGACCTTAACAATAATCCTGTTTGCATATTACAATACATTTTCCAACTGTAACAAGGCAAAGTCCCTTGTGTTCCAGTCAGAAAAAGTCATCTTCCAGTAAAAGCATACTGTGATCAATAACATTTTCTTAATATATTATATTATCTCTCACTGAAACACTTTTTCACTTGGCATTTCAGGCTGCCAAGTAGGGGAAATTCATGACAAAACTAAGATGGTAAATGAGATACTGCAAATTAATTCCATCCAAGAGCAATCTTTTCGTTCATGAACGATTTGACAAGCCTGTGTCGTCTGACTTCAGCAGAAGCTTTCTCAGCTTTCAAATATACATGAAAGAAGAATCTGCTCCACTACCATACCAATCTTCACTTTAGCCTGCATAATTTTGTGTTGAAATGCACTATAGTTTCAACGACCAACTTTGAGACCAGAATTGGCCGGGCATACTTTAAAGATCAGTATAGAAAATAGACTCAGAAGCCTGAAATATCCATTGTGAAATCCTACTTTCAAGTCACAGCTCAAAACATGGCAGAACACAGGAGTCCTGCACTTCTGAAGCCATTTTGCCACCAAGTCGCCTGCAATCTGATCCTGAAAAAGCCCAAGCGATGAAAATGCCAGCTGAAGGATCTCAATTTGGTACTGGCAAAGTTCAAAGAGAGCTTTGTCACAACAGGCATTAAAGTACTTCTCTATCCGCGTGTCTGAAATTACTTTTGCTATGATGAGTAGTAGCTTTATTACCCCCTTGGAGCTAATGTCCTTCTGCAGGCTGACGCGATGACCTGGTGGCACACAGCCGGGAGCAGAGCCCATGCTCCTCGCCTTCCATGTGAAAGCCCATCATCATTTTAGCAACAGCAGCTGTAGATCCAGCTGCATTACTGAGAGTAATTGGCATTCAGCATGGTCCAGAAAGGCACGACCCTGCAAAAAGGTTTGGGTTGATGCAGGATATTGTCAGTAGGGTTACTTACACACACCCGATCTTGGCAAGATTAGGTGCAGAATCACTGCCGTATTAATATTTCAGCATAAGGAATAAGGGGCAGGCAGCTGTTGAATATTCATGCTGTAGCAATGCTCTGTATGAATTCTCTAGCAGGAATATGTAAAGGCTGTACCCATACCCTGAAGAGTTTACCATCCAAGACCTCAAATTAAAGAGGTACTTTAGTATGTATCCTGTTTTAAGCTCACAGGGCAGACTCACTGACTAACAGTGAGGGATGCGCTCAGGATCTTTACTTAATCAAGACTCATGTTGAAAACAACATAAAAGAACTGGGAGAAAATGGATGAAAATTTAATTTCGATCCGCAAATCCCAACACCTCATGAGCTCAGAAACATGTAAAGGGCCAAACAACTCATCTACCTAAGAAGTCATTCATAAAAGATAAACATCCTTTTTAATTGTGGAGGAAGTGCATGCAGGGGAGATGCACAGTACTCAACTAATGGAAATAAATCCAAGAAGCAGCAGACATTTGTGAGAGAGAAGGGGCAAAAAATAAGATTGGTCCCACTGATAAGCAGGAGCACAGATGACGTTATAAGCAAACTGGACAGGAAGGACACAATAATCAAGGTTTTTGATGGACAGGCAAAGTTTGTGGATTTTTTTTTTGGTTGTGGGGTTTTTTTAAACAAAATAAATTAGGCAGCAAATCTTCATGCAAACGAGCACTTATAAAACAGCCTTTCTAGGTGAATAATTTCTTTTATGATTAATAAAATCTGCAATCTGAGTAACAACGTTCTGATGACTTTTTGCCATTTGCAATTATCGCTCATCCCAGCACCAAAAACTCATTATTATTAAAGCTGACAAAAAGAATATTTAACTGCTTCTATGAAAGGACTTAATTTTTTAAAGAACCCCAAGTTTTTAAGCTTCGGTTCTACTTCCAAATCCTGAATGTGAAAAATGAGGCCATCATAGCAACCCTTGTGTACGTCTCCTTCAATTTCCAACACGTAATTTGGATAAAAGCATCTAATTTGTACAGTAACACAACACATTACAAAACCATACTACTTTGGTTTAAAAGCAACCTACAAACAGCACAGAGTTAACGTAACCCTGTGTAAGTACAAGCATGTAGTTTATACTAGAAACATACAATTTTTTCCCTTTTTTATAGCTGTTTTCTCCCAAGGAACCAAAACCACTTAACAGTTACCATAGGACTTGCAGTGCTCTTGTGAATAACAGTATATAATCTCCATTTTAATGGCACGGAAGCTGAGGCACAACTATTAAAGGCAGATGTGGCAGAGAAGAACAGGAACCATACCCAACTCCAAGCTCTGTGAGTAAATCCAGGCCTACCTGACATGTATTATCTATAGCCATAAAGGAACATAAGTATTTTTGTGTTGGTACCTACATAGATGTTAGTATTAACGTTGCCTGTGCCTCACTCTAACCTTGCTCCCTGATGTTAACAGTACAGCTAAAGCAGTGCCTTTTTCTTTTTTTCTAAAAAAAAAAAAAAAGAATTCCACAGATGCTGTTAAATGGCCTCAAACACTTAAAAAAAAGTACTGCTTGATGTGTAGGTGCCCAATGATTTATCAGATAGCTAAAGGTTTGAAGCATACAGTGAGCCAGACTCTTCCCAGGTCATGCAGTAAAAGCAGCAATGGGTACAAGCTGCAATAGGGGAAATCCGGTAAGATGTAGGGAAGAAAAATTCAGAGCACGTGCTTAACCAGCAGAACAGCTTCCTGGGGAGGCTGCAGAGCCCTCATCCTCGAGGTTACTAAAGGACCTGGACATGGACATAGCCCTGAACAACCTGCTCTGCTGCCTCTGCAGTTGGCTTGCTTTGAGCAGGAGGTTGGACAAGATGACCTGCCAAGGTCTTTCCCAAACTGAATTATTCTATGAATATCATACCAAAGACAAGAAAGGTTATTGCTCAATTTCTCTGCTGCATCCCAAAGCTTATCACAAATTCATGCAAAAAAGTGTGACCCCAGGTTTCTCTGAGTAACTTCTCCTTCCTCTGGCTTGCTGCTTATCCTGAAAAGGATGAAATGGAAAAAACCCTGATCTTTGCTTTCACCCACCTAAAAACTGTGAAACTGAAAAGCAAAACTCAATCATTGTGTTCAGGCTCCTAAATGTACATGGTGCTTTGAGGTCTCGCTTTGAATTTACACACCTTCCTGACCTTCTTTCCTCTTAAGAAATACCCCACAATGTAAACAGTCTGCCTGTGCAGAGACCCACAGTTATTTAACTGCATCACAGAAACAGCTCTCATCTTCTTCATTTCAAATTCTTCCCCCTCTACCCACACTTTCATAAGAGGTGTCGCATACAGCAAAAACTAATTCAGTCTGAACCAGTAAAAGCTGGGGTTAAGTGCTTCCTCAGTCAGAATACAAAAACTGCAGCCACACGTGACTGCCAAGATTACAGGGCTACAGTCAACATGCATAAATACTTTTTATATCCTTCAGAAAAACTAAGCGAGTTAAAAGGCCTTTTAAGGTGAACAGCTGAGCCCAGAATATCCAAAAACGCGTAAGGCAGACAAACATGCAACTCCTACATGCAGCCCATTCCCAGGAGGAGACAAAGTCCATCCTGGAATTTAAGGCTCCTGCAAACAACTTCTCACACGTAACAGAAGCCTTCAGGAGGAAGCCTGGCCAACGCTGGCTTCCCATTTCCAAATTTTTGGGTTTTTTTCTTTTGTTGCAAGAAGATCACAGCCACCGTGGCAGAAACACACACAGACATACCATAACCTAACAGAGTAACACAGCAGTCATTTGATATTCAGCCTAAGACTATCCCCAGCATTTCATGTTGATGTGACTAGACGATGCTGCAACTTATCACAAGCTGGATTTGCTAGACATTCCCCACCACAGAAAGTGAATTAAACTGTCACTCATCACTGTATGAGTTGCTCTGGTGTAACTACTTCTTCATAGTTGGACAACACTCCTCTGAATTAAAAACAAAACACTTTGTTGAAAGTTAAAGTCTTCATTCTCATTTCTGTACATTTTCTTTTCCCTTCCACTTCTTTCATCTATCTTCTGCTCAACTGTTTTTCCCTTGCCTCAGCACGTTTAACCCTCTCTGCTCCACTTGCACCCTCAATGCTTCCTTTTGCTCCCCTCCTTGGTAGATATAAACTGAGGAACTTGCACATGAGCTCCAGCCACCATGGCCAAACTATTAATTCTTATCTGAGCACTGAACTACTGATACCCTCCTGGTCCTTCCCCTAAGGTGACTCACAATTGAACTAGTCAAAGTTTGCAGGAGCACAGGAGCATGTCTCCCTTCCCCAAGGACCAGCGTGTCAAGCTAAGGCTGAGATTGCATTCCTGAGTGTCAATTCTCTGGCTTATCCCCCAATGTAGATGCTCTATTAAAACACAGGAAAAACAGATACATTATTCAACGTGAGGGCTAGTGAAAAAAAAAAATTGGAGAATGCCTGATTTAACTACAATTACACTTGTTCATATTTGCAATTTGCAGCATTAGGCACACATGCAGGGACAAAAATAAAGAAGGAATATAAAATAAAAGCCTTATTCATAATTCAGACTCAATTTCTGGCAACTACTTCATATATGTATTATTATATACACTATTTATGACTGTACTGGCAACACAGGGGAAAAAAAGGATTAAATACACTCTCTTATACACACAATTTCCTCTTTTACCATGAGCACACTAATGATAGGAATCGAAAAATATTTCTAAATTATCAAAGCTACATTCAAAGCTTTATGCTAGTTGCTATGGGAAATACACCCATTTCCAAGAATGAAAGACTTGGAAATGGGCTCCCACTTTTTCCAAAGGGTAGTCAAAACTATTTATGGGAAGAGCCTGCCAGAAACATTATGATCAAGATGCATTTGGGATACTGAGGTGTTCAATCAGGAATCCCATGAAGGAACAGCAAACGCTGGAAGTAAGGATTGCACAACAGTGTGTGAGAAAGATTAAAACAGATTAAAAATAGGAAAAAAAAACACAACCCAGGACCTGGTGGTCTTGGCAGACAGCAAGTAGAACTTGAGCCAGGAATATGCCCTTGCAACAAACTGCATCCATCCAGGGCTGTGTTAGCAAGAGCATAGCCAGCAGGTCCACAGAAGCAATCCATTCCCTTCACGCAGGATTTGTGAGCCCTCCAGAACAAGGCGGCTTTGACATACTGGAGCAAATCCACTGGAGGATATTGGTGGCTGGAACACTGCCTGACCTCCTAAAGATCTCACTGTGTTTTCCAGCTCCCCAAAGGGAAGGCGCAGAGAAGAGAGAGTGAACCTATACTTGGAAGGGTACAGAGATATGACAAGAAGAAAGAAGCTGGAACAATAGAAATTCAGATTACAGAAGAGGAAAATATCCTTCATGAGGTGGTGAAATGTGGCAACAGAAGCCTAACAAATCTTTGGAGTCTGTATCCTTGGAGGTATTAAAAGCCCAACTGGACATGGTCCTGTGCAGCCTGCTCTACGTGATGCTGCTCTGAGCAGGACATTGAGACTAGGTATCTCCACAGGTGCCTTCCAGCTTGAATTATCCCACAAGTCTACATATGTGCTTCGGAGAAGCCAGAAAGTTGGTCAAAGGTGGACAAGAAAGATACCAAACAGCACCAAAGGCCAAGATTAGCCCTGTAATGAAAAAAACAATAGAGAGGACTGCAAAAAAAGCTAGGAAAGGGGTGAGGCAAGAAAAATAGCAGGCTGAAAGAGAAAGTGGAAGTACAGGATCGAGACAAAGAAAGAAAAAACAAATCTGTGTCCACTAAATGACACTTCTTTCCAATAACTATGTCCACTAAATGACACTTCTTTCCAGTAACTGGAAGGTAAAAAAAAAAAAGAGTAATTAAACAATTCAGGATTTAAGTTTCTACTCCGATGTGCACAGTGGAATTGGAAAGAGAGGGAATCAGTTCTTTCTTTCCCCTCCCCATGCCCCCAAGAAGCCAAGTAACCTTTAATCTCTGTTTAGCAAATATTTCAACTTGATCTCGAAAACTTTCACAGATATTTTAACTATGTATGTTATAAAGAATGTTTCATTTGCAATATAAAAACAGACACACAGCTTAAAACCCAAAATACTCACTACACCTAAATAAGTGTCTTTTAGCTTTTTACAATTTTGTAAGATGAGTCTTGTAAGTCATGAAACTATGAGTCTGCACACATACGAACTTTGCTCCCTCTTGGAGCTTCACCACCAAACACAAACACTCCTGATCAGGTTTACTGCATTAGTATTCATCCTACTACATTATTTTTCTGTTGTAACACAGATGCTCAGTTGCACATGCTCTGATAGGGACTTGCTGCAGTCACTGAAAGGGAAAGCACAGCCCAAATTGCATTCGTGTAAACAAAAAAGAGACCATGAAAGATAAACAAACCACAAAGAACAGGTATCTGTGCACTTACCCTGCGATAGCCAGAATCTGTATCAAAATCAGCCTCAGGTGTAACAGTCAGCAAACAGGACAGCAAACCCTTGCATCTAGCAGGAGGTTTCTGGGAAGCCAGATTACCTGGAAAGAGTTGAGAAGAGTTATTTTAATACATGAAGGGCAAGTCACCTATGCTTTGTAATAATAGGCTTCAAATGAGCCACAGCACAAGAAAAAAACAGTGGCACAATGGGAGACATTACATGCCACCATGATTGGCATGAAGAATTTAATCCCCTGAAGGTGACAAATTTGTTACGAAGCACAGAGTTAGATGCTGGTAGATACTTTGGGTTTAGCAAAGAACATCTAATACCCAAGATAACACGGTGTTAACCCTCTAATCAAGGATGCAGAGGAGACCAGAAAGAGCACGATGTTTTGCTTAATTAGTTGCTATCAAAGAGGGGATGAGTTCAAGCACTTTGCAAAAACAAGGCAATCTAAGATTATTTTAAAAAGTTTAATAGCATTCTAGAGTCTTTGGTAACACAGGGTTTGCCCGCGAAATAAAGATAATCCCTAGAGATAAATTTAAAGAAATATAGCTCATTTTAATGCCCAGAGTAAAATGACTATTCATTAAAGTAAAGTGATTTTATACCTATGTTCTCCATCTCAGATGTAATATATATATTAAGTAATCTTTATGACAGGAAGCAGCATGTAATCCTGCAAGAATGAACTGCTGTCATTATCTGCAAATCAATACAATTTTTTTTTAAGTGGATATAACAGTATCTATTGATTTCATGTTTTTAGCATGGAGTTTCAGTTTCTATAAAGAAGATTCTTAGAATGACAAGGAAGCTGCTACAAGTAACTGAGCTGATACAAACTAATGTGAAGTTCACAGTGCATTTCCCTTTAACAACACAATCAGGGCTTCCTAGAATCATAGCATCCTTTTGGCTGGAAGAGATCTTTGAAAACCATCATGTCCAACAGTTAACCCAGCAGTGCCAGGTCACCACTAAACCATGCCCCTCAGTACCACATCTCCACACCTTTTAAATACCTCTAGGGATGATGACTCCACCACCTTCCTGGGAAGCATGCAAATAACCTCCCATTGCCTCACCTTAAGATTTTTTCATTTTATACAAATTAATATAAACTTTGTTTGGGGTAATTATGACAATTGCAAGGTGGCAGAGTAGCATTTCACTAATCCTGTCTTTATAATCCTATCTTTAAGATGTAGAAAGTTTACCATGAAAAACACTTCCTTGGAAGGCACCTCCCTATCCCTGTATTTGTACGATTTTTCTTATGTTTAAATAGCCTGATCAAATAATTTCCCTTGTGAAAGCCTAAATCTGGCTCAGTGCTGAAGAGATTACAGTCCAAAGAGGTATGGTGAAGGTAACGATGGTAAAGGAACAGAAGACAGAAGCACACAGAAGAACTAAATGACTTATCCATAGTCACTTCATGGATTAGTCAAGCAATGATCTCCATTGGGTCATGCTCTGTTCTTTTAAGAACGTATACTAAAACTGGTAAATTCTCAGTATATTTCGGTAAATGAAGCATACAGCAAATTTGGCTTGACTAGTTGACCAAATGGCTCATGCCGCAGTGAATGATCTGTAATGAGAGCTGGCCGCAAGGCAAGATGTACCATCACAGAGAGGAAGGGGAAAAAAAAAATAAAGCCACTATAAAAAAAGTTTAAAGGGGAGGGATTAGGGCCAGCTGACATCCCAAAATTAATTTCATAAAGCAAACAGCCAAAACATGTACAGTTTTCAATCCTTACTTCATGCAGAAAAACCAGAGGCCTGCCTGACCACTCGCCAGCTGCAGGTTAGGTTTGTTTCTTGAATACCAAAAGCAAGATGATACAGGGAAGAAGCACATGAAAGGCTGGGGAGGGCACAGATAGGTAAACATCTCATCCACGTTATCCCTCGTCGTTCCTGTCCTCTCTCATACAGAACTCCATCCTCTTCCTTAGCCTGCTTTGTTTAGCAGGTTAGACTCATTCTGGAGTTAAGGCTTTTCAAATGGCTGGTCTACTTATTTAACGCTTCTCAAAAAGTGTTGTTAAGACATTTCAATTTGAGTATTCCTGACTTTCAAAATACTACTAAAGAATTTACCATGGACCTCCTGGAAAAGCTCCTGGAAAGAATCTTTTTCTTTCTTTCTTTTGCTTTTTGTTTGTCAGAAAGAGCACTGGTTTCATGAAGCAGTTTATAGAGGGGAAAGAAAAACTCAAGGGAGTCATTTCTCCTTTGCATAGTGACTCATCATATCAGAGTTACCCCCACCATCTCCAAGGGCAACACTAGGCCAGAGCTGCTCTGGAAGAGCTCCTCAGGGAAATAACCACTTTTCAAAGCCATCTCAGGACTTTTATTCCAGGACTTCACAGAACAGAAGAGGGGCCTTAGATAGTAATAAAAAATAGAATGGGTTTCTATAGAAAAGAAGTCTGAGAAACCTATGACAGTTTTACATGGAGGAAGCCTTTTTCTTTCCCACCTCAATAATGAAAGACATGAAGAGTATTTACAGAGGGTACTGCAGACTCTAGACAGCAGTGCCATAGGGAAAGGCAAAACAAACCTCACAGGTGGTACAGGACATCTGAAGAAAGAAGGATGAGAAGAAAAAAGGGGCAAGAAAAGCAATAATCCCTCACCATGAAAATGATACACAAAGATGGGCTTAAGTTCAAAATATGCAAGCTCCTGGACATGCAGCCCCAAAGAAGAGTCAAAATTACTACCTGGGGCTACACAAAGTCAGGATTCATGGTCTGTACTGTTCGACATACTGAAGTTTACATTGTTTACCCACCCAAATGCTAGTTTTTCTTCCTCAGAAAATCCTGCCTGTTTATAGGAAAGAGTTTTAATCTTACCAAAACTTTACCACAATTGCCATTGAGGGAGAGCAAGGAGAGCAAAACCTGCCAGGCAGCTCTGAACCACTAGAATAAAATATTGAAACTGGAATAGACAGAAGCACAGCAAGGAGCTTTAAACATCAAAACCAGAAGTTGCCATCTCTCATCATAGAGATCTTTACTATCTGTAAAGGTAAAGCCTCAACCCCCTGTATCAATACTTAAGAAGTTGAAGGTACCTTACTAGAGGCCTATATCAGCAGCTCCATCTCTCCTTTGGGAGCCTAACAACCTCAATCCAGACAGGTCATATACGCTATACTGTACGTAAACTTCTAAATTAAATGACCTGAAGCAATCTGATGGAAACCAAGCATCTGTTTTAGATATTGCATCACTGTAGCAGCAAGCTTCATGATGTAGTGTCGCGGTCCAGGCGTAAGCGTCCGTGCCATTTCCCAAAACGGAAGGGGATTGAGGGCAAAGCGAGATACTACCCAACAGTATCACTGTTCAGGGCAGCTCACTCTTCACGGCAAAACTAGCAGAAGGCTAGACAAAGCATGTTATAGAAAGCTGGTGTCAGCTCACCTACTGCATCAACATGGGTATCATCTTCATGAAGGTATGGAATAATCAGAAGAGTCTTTGGCTCAAAAGACCCAGTCAGTAACAGTCAGGCCTGGATCTTTTCAAGAAAGTGCTGTATCAATTGGATTCCCCTGAACTTCAGCAGTTCTGGGTGGACAAAATAGTGTTACCCTGCACCAGTCAACAATGAGAATACAGTGAAAGCACAACCAGCTAGTGGGAAGCTCACCATGCTTCAGCTTTAAGTAGTAACCTAGAAAAGAGGTCTCCAAAAGCAAGAAAGAAAGGGGGAGAGAGTGACTTCGTGCGACATCAAGTCAAATCCACAATTTTCTTACGCAGCAAGACACACTGTTTCAGAGCTTCTGTTACAGATGAAGTATCCACAGGCAATACAGCAGATCTGCTCATCCATCAAGAGCTGTGCAGGGTGAGAGAAGCATATGCAGATTTAAACAGCACCCTCCTGATCTAAAGTATGGTAGCAGGCAGCAACATTTGGCAACTCAGTACTGCAGTGAGGGACTGTTCCACAGATCCCCTGAAGCAGAAATCACCCAACTGCCTGCAGCAGAGGTGCACAACACAGACCTCCATGAAGGTGCAACACACCATGCAGCACCTGCCACAACGTCTCTCTTGTAGTTGAGGTAGTGGTCATCAGTGTTCTCTCAAGTAACAAGCGATAAGACAAGAAGAAATGACCAGGGAAGATTTAGGTTGGATATTAGGAAATATTTCTTCCCCAAAAGGGTAGTAAAGCATTGGAACAGGCTACCCAGGGAGGTGGAGTCACAATCCCTAGAGAGATTTAAAAGACATGTAGATGTGGTGCTGAGGGACATGGTTTAGTGGTGACTAAAGTCTAGTGGTCACCTGGCAGGGTTAACAGCTGGAGCTGATGATCTTAAAGGTCTCTTTCAACCAAAACAATTTTATGATTCTATGAAAACAAGTATTTGGAAAGAAAGAATAAAGCCAAGGACATGGATACAGTTACTGTAGGTTAATTAATCAGAAAGTTTAATGCAAAAATATTCTAGGAAAGCCTGGCCATGCAGACAAACTACAAATCAACTGTGAATCACTTTGTGCTTTAAAAATGCCCTTTACAAGCTGCTTTGTACTGCAAACATAACCTCCCCCACGTCGGGTACCACAGCTTGGGGCAGAGGCTGAAGAAAGGGAACAAAACACTTGACAGAGACACAGCTGGAGCATACTCTTTCCAAATAAACACACTAAAGGAAAGCAAATCAGAAGGGAGGGGAAAAAAAAAAGACTCCAATATAAGGTATAAACACTTATTAGGCAGGCTAGGTAGATGTTTCATAAGCAGTAAAAGACAGGTGCTTACAGGCAGTGTATCTGGCAAATCAAAACCAGCCACTCTGCACGCAGCCAAGCTTAGCACAACCAGAAAGCCATATGGACACAGGACTTCAACGTACCCAAAGGCCTCAGTGCTACACAGGTTAAGGACTGCTGCTGTGCTGTCCCAGTTATCTTTAGTGTATATATCTTTACATAGCATTATCTACTCTGTAATGCCTGGTGTGACCTGTTGTCCTATCACTGCCAGAAATCAAGCAAGTGGTCTGAGAAGGGAGTAATTATGGATCCTACAAGAAGCTACACAGGCTCTGAAGTTGGGCTGGGAGAGAGAAAATAAAATATAGGGCTGGAATGAAAGGACCCATCTATTTTCACATTCTCACTTGACTTTACAGGAAGAAGTGACTGCTCTGCACCATGACACCTGCAGAATGCTATTGTGTATGTTGATCCTAATCTATTATTTATTACCGAATTCACAGATTTCACTTTTCCCCAAGTGACAACCAGTAAACTACTAATTTGTAGGCTAAAACACCACGAGGCTGGTAGACCCCAGAGTATTTGCGAGACAAAAGGATTCTGAAATGCTCGGAAAAAGTCCAACAGCGCTGATGGTCCTCATCGAGGTCCAAAAGAATTTAAGCTGCAGCCACTAAGAATAAGGAATCACCCAAGAAAAATGACCAGAGAGGAGCATGCCTGCACATCCCTAAAGTACAAGTTATTTGTATCAATCTTTTAGTGGCAGCAAATGAGAGCATCGCTGGATGTACTTTCTAACAGCTCCAGGTTTGAAATGGTAATTGCTAGATTCTGAAGACTACTTAGTACATTTTACTCAGTGTTTCTCACAATGACATGCCTCTCCCTGAAAGCAGGCTGGGAACTATTAACAGCTCTTCATCAAAGACTTAGACTGACAGTATCCCTGAGGTTATTCAGTCTAGTACTTTTTCAAGAGTCCCCCAAACTCTCATGTTGGCCTATGCTTCAAACAGTTAAGCTGGGGAAAGAAAAGAATAATTTTAGCTCAGTACCTCCTTGTTCCATTACCTCAATGGATTAACTCCTCCTATGACATTACGTAACTTTAGAGAAAATATTTGTGGTTTAGAACTGACTGTTCAGTTTGTATTCCTGCATGGATAATCACTTCTTTAAAAGGAAGTATACATCAATAATATTCATGGGGAGCTTTATAAGAGCTTGGCAAACATTTCTGACAAAACAGAAAAACTCAAACAGAAGGATTACTCATAAAATGCTACTTCAACAACTCTTTTGACAGGCATCTGGATTATGCTGCTTTTTAAAAGGGAAAAACAAAGATGTCACTTCGAAGTTTAAATGGAAACAGTGAAATATGCCATTAAAAATATCAGATCATAAACAAAGCTATTTTTGCAAACTCAATGAGCAATTATGACAAAGTTTGCCAAGATAATTTACAGACTTTTTTTAAAAAATACTTATAAAACACTGCAAGACATACAGAGATCACAAGCTAGTAATGAGTTTATACACCCAGAAGATCAAGCATCCAGCATTAATGACTATCAAGTCTCATCTTTTTCTTCAAATGGCCTTTAGTTGACCCTCTAACTGAAATTAAAGCATACACATCTGCCCAACCAAACTACACTCCAGAAGAAAATGTAGACACACTCTGGAACCCATCCTTAAAGAATGTATTGCATTATCCTTCCCCTAAACTACACTAAACATAGAATTGCATTATCCAGGTAACAGTAATTTCTATGGTATTCTGTAGCAAGGCTCACAGCCAGATGACTGTGATGATGCAAATAGGAATTTCTTACTCATTCTAAGTTTATTTAATTTTTATGTCCCAGGAAAAGCTGAAGGAAAGCTATTGAGATGTGGGGAGTTCAAAAGAGATATGCAAAACATTCACATGTAAAAAGACCGCTGGAAAGACTACTTATTCAAATGAATGCAAAGTTCTAATGGATCTGCAATGTTCAGTTCAAAATTGTTCATCCAAATAGTGAGGTTTCTTTGAAGACAAATACACACAGTCTAGTAAAAAGGGGTAGAATTCCTTAAAGTAGAGTCAGCTTCTTCACAATTCACTGAAGTCCATTGGCTTTGCTGAAGATTCGATGACAGTAACAGGCAAGTACATGTGTTGAAAGGCCTTTTATTTCTTTATCGAAGCAAAGACTAGCAAAGGTACCTTCTTCTGAAATGGTTTGAAGGCATTGGGATTAAAAGGCTGAACAGTTTTAGAACAGCTTGACTAACATATCTTCCCAACTCCATTGCTTCACTGAAGCAGCTGGAGAGATGAGCATTCAAAGCACTGAAGCACTTGAGACTGAGAAGTCCTCAACTTCTTTGACACCATGAACCAGCTTTCTGCAGTTCAAGGTCTTTCCCACATTTTTGTTAAAAAAAGTCAATAGATAAAGTAGAAACAGAACAAACCTGTTGCTTTGCCGTTTGCAGATGGTTTTTAATAGTAAGTCCTACTCTTCCAGCAAGACTCTCAGGGACTATCAGGGAGTCAGGTAACAACCAACTGGAGGTGATGTGAAGACAACCACATCATGCCTTTTGTAGTGTGGGAGGAATGCTATTAGGCAGCTGGAGAGCAGAAGGACAGGAACAGGCTGCTGCAAAAGAGCCAGGGCAGTGTAAGTACCTGGCTCTCAGCAGAGTTTTCTGTGTCCCTCCTTGTCTCATGTGAAGCCCTGCACAATACAAAGATTGAGCAGAAAAGAGGAGATACACTTGATTCACAATGTAGCAGAGCCAGCAGGGACGAGGGGAAAAACCTAACAGATCATTTTGTTGGGTCTGATGATGCAAAATGGGAAGGGAGAGCACAGTATCATTAGCTTGGAAAGAAGAGCCTGCGCTGGAAAGGGCGAAAGCAACTGTTTCTCCTACGATGTGAACTATCACTGCCATACCCTAAGAGAAGGCAACATCCTTATGCAGCATTTAGGTACAAAGTAGTTTGAAAGGTAAAAATACAGTCACAGTGATAACACTGCTGCAGCATAGTACGGCCAGCAACATACTGCATCTTAAAAAGGTTTCAGAGATATGAGTGTCTACCTAGAGGAGTTACCCTTTGGGTACAGAGGGACTGACAGAAGCCACCTCTGATTCCCCAAATGCAGTCTCCGTTTTGTCTCAGACTCATTTTGGACTGACAAGTTGACCATAGCAGTGAAAACCCTATTCTCTTCATGGGGGCCAACACACTATTTACTGACAGGATAATTTCAGCAGTTCCTTTCTGACCTTAGTCCAATTCTTTTACTAAGGCACAGGACTCAATTTCTTGCCTTGTTCAGAAAGAAAAAAAAAAAATCCTGTCACGATTACCAAATTCTAGGATGCCTTGTTGGTGAAAGGTTTAAGTGATTAATTATTCATGCTGTCAACATCTATTTGTTTTTTCTATTATGAATTTTCTTTGCCTTCATTTCTAGACAACGAATCTTGCTGTATTTTTTCAGACTGAAGATTCTTCCTTTCTTAAAATTTTGCATGTAGAAATGCTAATCAATTATTTCCTTGGATTAGGGCAATGACTGCAAGAAATCCCAGTGTCTTAAAGACATGTCTTTCTACCTCTTAGACACCATCATCACTCTTCTACCACCTCTCCCTATCCCATCAACCTCCTTGAGGTGCGGATAAACTTGAACACAATATTCTGGAGTGTCTGCAGTAAGGTCAGACCCAGATAACAGCCCCCCTGAAGTTCTCCTATGGATGTACGCAAATTGCCAACACAAGCAACACAACAGATTTGTCCTACAAGCTCATGTTCCCCTGGTGTCAACTCAGGGTGGAGCAACAGCTCTCTCTCCTCTTCTCCGCTGACTTCAGAGGGAGTCTAGGACAAGTAGTTTAGAGTAAGACCCCAAACTGTAAATGCCTGAAGTTGGGCAAGCTCAATTCACACACCTCACACGCGCCAAACAAATTATTTTGTTCTGGTTTCTTAATCAAAATGGTGTCACCAAGTCAAATGCCTTGTAGAAACCATAAATACCAAACTTGCAATCACATTAAAAAAACCACGTAACAGGTACCAGGTTAGACTCACAGGATCTGTTTTCAATAAGCTCAGATTGATTCACATTAATTATATTTCCCTTATTCAATCCTTTATCAGCTGTCCCATTTATCATACCCCAAAATTAAGACAAGACTCAAAACCTCATACCTTTGAGACACAGACCTCGGCCATTTTTCCAATGCAATGAACCAAATTTCCAAAGATGACTACCAGAAGCACACTGGCATAATGGAGCTCTAAATCTCTCTCCACCTCCCAATTACAACACTAAAAAGAGACCTGTAGCTTAATTTGTCATCCCCAAAGAAACTGCAGAATAAACAGATCACTTACAGAAGATCTCCTTTAGAGGAAAGGGAAGAAAGCGAGCGAAGACACAAGACGAAGTGTAGGAGGTGAGCAGGTTACAGTCAATCAAACTTTTTGAATCCATGAGAATAATTAGAAATAGAAGCAATTCCTTCACAGCTAGGATTTGTTCTCCTGATGTAAATTGTTGATTTTAGCACGTATGTTGATTTTAGCAGTATTCATTCAATTGCATGATGAGATCATGCTGTTAAAATTGAGCTGCTAGATTCAATTTGCGAATTAGGTTATATAAAAACATAGGGTTTAGGCACTTTACATATGGTTCTGAGAAACTCTCATCAGTGGGTAGTCCGAGAGCTAACCTTCCCTAAGAAGAGTAGCACTGCTTGCAGTCGCTCCGATGCCCACATATGAGATAAGTGGAGGGAAAGCATTTTCCTAGAAGATTCATATTTTCCTAGCAATCACAAATTTTCAGTTGCATGCTTGGTGGGCAGCACACCAGTGCCTTCTAGCAGCTCCCAACTAGCAAGTTTTCACCATAAGCTTAGTAGACAGTCTCCACATAACTACACAGAGCCACAGAATACCAGGTTGGAAGAGAGCTGAAGGATCATCTGGTCCAGCCCTTCCTTGGAAAAGCACAGTCCTGTTGTCCACCAGGACCCTCAAGTCCCTTCCCACAGAGCTACTTTCCAGCCAGGTAGATCCCTGCCTGTGCTGCACTCCTGGATGATGTTTCCCAGGTGCAAGACCTTTCACTTGTCCTTGATGAACTTCATTAGTTTCTTGTTAGCCCACTCTTCCAGCCCATCCAGATCTTCCTGCAGGGTGGCTCTCCCTTCTAAAGTGCCCACTTCCCCACTCAGTTTGGTGTCATCAGCAAATTTCATCAGGGTACACTTAATAACATCATCCAGATCACTTAAGATATTAAACAGCACTAGACCCACTATCAATCCCTGGGGCACCCCACTTCTGACATATTACTAGTTGGAAAGAGAGCTCTCTACCACCACCTTCTGTGTGCAGCCTGTCAGCCAGTTCCCCACCCACCGCACGTACCACTTGTCTAGACCGTGAATGCATCAGTTTCTCTAGGAGGACGCTGTGGGGACCCATATGGAAAGTCTTGGAAAAATCCAGGTAGACAATGCCATACCCTGAATGAGGAATTACAGCAAGTCATTTCACATCATTAAGTTACTACCACCTTTGTCATGCTTTGCCTATCTCGGGAGAGCTCAGGAGAGACAAGAAAATGCCAGGTGAAGAACTGCAGTGCTTCTCTTGACACACTTGTTTACAGCTTTGACTAAAACACGTGCAAGTTCAGCAGCTACATAGGTAGTGGAGAGCTTGCTCACATCTTAACAAACCAGCACCGGGTGCAGCCAGGAAAGTATTCATTTTTTAGAAGTCAGATAGCACCCCTGGAGAAGACTACTGTTATTTGTCTTACAGCCCCAGGCAGTGTCCTGCAGCCTGTCATCAAAGGCTTTGGGTAAGACTATCACACACCCTTTTCCTGAAATGGAGAATATGCTGATGACAGAGTATCTACAATGATCATGCTCCAGTGCCAGGGATGCTGCTGTTTACTTCGTCAGTTTTCTCCTCATGGCCTAACAGTGATGTCAGGATTAGTATAAAATCCTTCTCCACAAGCCTCTCCAACACCTGCATTCAAATTCTCCTCCCTCTTACATTCCTCATTTGTCATATGCATAATTCAGAGACTCTCAAAACACTGACTGCCTTCACGTGATTAGTCTAGACAACTGTCTGGTCCTAGATCTCTTCCACATGCTACAACCTGAACACCATGTTACAGGCACACACTGTTGAGGAAAAGGTCTATCAAAACCGTTTGGCCGTGCTGCATGGCTTCTGCAACAACTCAAGACTCAGAGATGTGCAAGGCCTGTGCAAAACAAGAACATTTTCTAATAGCCCAGGACAAACCAAGTGACGATATCCATGCTCCAAAGAACTTGAAAAATGTGGGTCTCTCAAGACCCATCAAAAAGGGAAATCAAGTTACCAGTATAAAATAAAATAGTTATTGTCTCATGCTTAGACAATTCTTCCCTGCTTTGAATCAAATCCCACTGGATGTCTCATCACAGCAGATACTAACTTCTGACTACATTACTGCAATTCTCATGGAGGCATGGCATGACTTAACGCCCGACAGAAAGAAGTCAATTATCTTTGATACCTCATGGAAGGAGGTCTTAATTCAGCACTGGGTGCTCACTGAGGTGCATGTAGTGTGAGCAACCCTCACCTTGAAAGCAAAGCAGAATTGTTCCAATTTCCAGAACTGTGGCTGGAAAAAAAAAAAACCCTGCCATTTTAATCAGAATGTTAGGGATAGCGCAAGATCTTAATCTATAGCTGACTCCATACGGATCTCTGTCCAGCACTTAACACATGACTCACCTGTTTCTTTGGATTCTTTCTCCCAAACCACAATAGAGAGCTCCAGAATTAATCTTGGTGATTGCAAGGGTAGCTTCTCACCATGAGAACAGTGTGGCCATAGGTTATTAATGAGTCCTGATCAAGTGCACATTCAGTCCAAATCATTTGCAAAAAGTTATGTCCTATAGGCTATATAAATACATAATACATCTGCATTAACCTGTGTGACACTGAAGCAGCCTTTCCAGCGATCTGGCCTACTTTATCTCCAAGGTAGACTCTTATACCTCATTTCAGTGAGTGAGCATACATTTTAAATAACTATGAGAGACTCCAATTTTCACATATTCATAGATACAGTGTCAAATCTATTTGTAATAGGATCATCTATTATCTGTCAGCATTGAGCAAACCAGGTGGGAAAATAATGGTTAGTAGTACATTATCTACAATCCTGATGAAAATTAGCACAAGGCAAGTGGAATCATTGGAAACAAAAGCTACTTGTAACAAAAGTTACTCCCCCCAGGAGAAGGCTCCAGGGGGACCTTATAGAGACTTTCCAATACCTGAAAGGGGCCTATAAGAAGGCAGGGAAAGGTCTGTTCACAAGGGTTTGTAGTGACAGGACAAGGGGTGATGGTTTTAAGCTAGAAAAGGGTAGATTTAGGTTAGACATTAGGAAGAAGTTCTTTAATATGAAGGTGGTCTAGCACTGGAACAGGTTGCCCAGAGAGGTGGTGGAGACCCCATCCCTGGAGTCACTCAAGGTCAGACTTGATGGGGCTCTGAACAACCTGAGCTCGTTCGAGATGGCCCTGCTTATCACAGGGGGGTTGGACTAGATGGCCTTTAGAGGTCCCTTCCAACCCAACACATTCCATGATTCCATGATTGCTTAATGCAGTCTGCCTTAAGTTACTTCTAATATGAGATCAGAAGTTGTTAGGGTTGGGGTTTTTTTGTTAAAAAAAAGTTTATTTCCTCCACTCATTCAATTTTAAACAAGGAATATTTAATCCACCGAAGCACGCTTGCGCTTCACACAGTAGATCTGTTCATGGCAAAACTTACACCAGCGCCAGAAAGAGAAAAACCTGTTACCAACTCATGATAGAGGTACTGAATCTGAGAGTTTCACCCATTTGATCCAGACTTTGTGGGTTCCTCGTGGAGAGATGTGGTACCCTTTATCCACACATCCCATAGGTTACAGGGAGAGCTGGAAGGCTGGCTTATCCCCTTGTTCATCTTCTCATCGCAGCCTATAAACTGAGGTGAAGAAAACCCAGTTAGACTTACTGCCCCAAGGTTTTCCCATCTTCTAAAGCAAAGAAGCTTTTCCTTCTTGAAGAAAAATCAGTTGTATTGGGTTGGAAGGAACTTCTAAAGGCCATCTAGTCCAATCCCCAAATATTTGTGTGTATATCAGTAAACTGGCAATACAGCCAGACTACAGATTGCTATAATGCTCAGTGTAGCTGCAGACTCTTCTGAAACTAAATGAAAGAAATACCTGATGGTTAAGGATGTCATCTTTCCATAACTCACTTGGTCTTTTATCCCTTCTTCACTTCCCCAAACCATATTCAGGTGTGAGTTTCAGATCACTTGTGTGACAAGAGGACACTTTATTAACCACTGTTGCTTCCTGCCTATCCTCTTTTGATACCACAGCACAAGGCTTCAGTAGAAGATGCCAGGGGTCCTCAAACTATGGCCTGCGGGCTGGATACAGCCCCCCAGGCTCCTCAATCTGGCCCGCCGGTATTTACAGAACTCCCTGCCCCCCCTCCGCCAGGGGTTGGGGAGGGAAACCAAGCAGCCACAGATGACTTCCTGCCACTTAATCTGCGCGCCGGCCTCCGCAGCCCCCAAGCGAATCCCCAGAGCCCCGGCGTGGCAAAGTTCCTTCAGTCCCTTCTGGCCACCCTTTCCGGACTGCGCGGCCGGGCTCAGGAGGGGAGCGGCAGCATCACTGAGGTGGGCAACTTCCCCGTCGTTTTTTTCCAAACTATAGTCCGGCCCCCGACAGTGTCTGA
>JAVSBS010017086.1:0-43420 GCA_033124195.1 Coracias cyanogaster
GGTGTCCCTGCCATGGCAGGGGGTTGGAACTAGATGATCTTTAAGGTCCCTTCCAACCCAAACCATTCTGTGATTCTGTGAACTGAAGCTACTTCCAAATCCACTGCTGGAATAACCCAGGCAGATAAAAGATCAAGGGGTTATAGTACTAAGATACAAATTAGAGGAATATACTTTGTTACAGGATCTAGAAGCAAAAAAGCCTGTGCCTCTTTTGATGCCTGTAAACCTCAGCAGACTTTGTTCCTCCTTTTCCTAGTGGAGATTCATGATCTTGTAGTTTGCTTCATGCAAAACAGATTCCTGAACTCAGCAGCCTGGAGAGAGGCTTTGTCCATAACCTACTCATGTGAAGTCAGGGGCAAAACCACCCCCAAGGTCTCACAGCATCGTGAAGTTATTTTTCATATGGAATGTCCTTCCTTTCCCTCAAGGAGTCACTTCATTCCCCCATTAATATTTTATTACACCAATCTCAGAAATAGAAAAAGCATATGTTTGGAATGATATGCAGCAATAAGGGTAAGACCTCATTTTTATGTAGTTTTCCATTGCATGATCCAGTTAATTTATTTAAAACAGTTTTGGTTCCATTCTCCTCCAAATCATTTTTCTCTTAAAATATTTAGCTGAAGAATTTTTCTAAGAGATGTATTTTATCATGTTAAGAGGCCTGTATTTAATTCACTAGATATTGCCAAATATAATATTAGTTAAGTCTAACAACTTATAAAAATCAGAGTTCAAAAATAATTCTTCAGGTAATGTTATTCTCCCACCAGGGACAATCTAGTTTTCTTGTGCTCTTACATTTTCTATTAATTCAGCATTAGTCATAAAGTAATGGACATGCATTGAGATTTCAATTTTGCTTACTTTGTTGCATATTATTGACATTTAATGGAATGTATCGATCCGTCAATTTATCTCAATTAGAGGTATCATTTAAATGGCTGCACAACCCATTTGCAAATACTGTTTAAGACTTTTAAGGAGTAACGGGACAGGTCCTTCTCAGTATTAGCCTTGTTCTGTGATACTACGATTCTAACATGCCACTTCTGCTCTCATGGATAACAGTTCTGTTGACTTCAGTGTCACAAGAACAGGTATTAAGGCATGGAAGATACACCCCTATTTGACATCCTTACCTAAAACTTTCTTGTGATTCCTAACAGATTTTTTATTATTATTATTAAGACACCCAAACAGAGGCTGTGCTGAAGCATATAAGACAATACCTACAAATATAGACCACAACCATCAAGGACATTTTAACAGAAGCAATTCTTCTATGCTGTGCAAAGCTCTATTCAAAACCACAGTCACTAAAATAACCTACATACCCTGTTTTGTGTTTTCCACTTCTGTCTGTTTGCTAGAGATGCCATGGGGTGGAATGTTACCAATGCCCACGCCCGTTATACACAGTCCACATAGTGCTCAAATAACTTAAAGCCCAGGAGTAAATAGAGGAGATGAAGAACCAGGAAAAATTTGTTTCCTATTTCAGATTCACTTAGACTCAGCTGCATGTATCTTTTTGGCCGTTTGTTGGCAGGTACTAGTAAGCAGCTATGCCCAAAGGTAAAATGTATTCTAGTTAAAGATTGGCTTATGGTCTCATCAGCCAGATTTTACAGGTCTTAAAGCACAGCAGGAGAAATATTTTTACTGAACTTGTTGCAAAGAGGACTTCAGATAGCAGAACAGTCATTTCTTGCGTACATATTATATTTAGGAGACAGCAGAGTTATGTTAAGAGGAAAGTAGGGACTTCTAAAAATAAAATGTCTAGAAAATACGATGAAAACAGAGAAATGCCACACTCTCAATTTGATGCAATTATTTGTTTTTCTGAAAATGTTCCCAAGACTACAAAATGGTTTATGTGTCCTTTGAGTTTTGAACACCCTAAGTACAGAAGCATATATCTATGCTGTTTAACCAAATCTTCCAATGACTGGAACTGCTTCTATTTTGTTGTTTTTTTTTTTTTTTTTCTGTGTACGTGTATGTATAGAAGGGAATATTATTTATAACCATCTAAGGTCTGGCACGGCATTTTTGAATCAATGCCATTCAACACATCAGTGTTACAGTTGTTCTGTATTAATCTGATTGTTTTAACAACATTGGAAAGTTTGTTCTTAACTAACATATATATTTACACATTCTACAGTTCTAGCTTGTTTGGTAATGAGGTCCTAAAGAAGAATGTTTCAGCACTACCTTTTACACTAATATGAAAAGGAAAAAAAAATCACCACAAATATATACCTATTCAAGGACCTCCCTGTATTATTAAAATCTCCAGGAAGTCTCAGTCTAGCTAAACTGATGTAGGATTTGAAGTGGTAAAACTAAGGAATGTAACTTTTGCAAAGAGAAACACCCTAGGAGATGATAGAGAAGAGAGATTTCATAGAATGAAAAAATGAGATGGCCAAAAATATTAGAGTAGGTAAATAAAAATGTAATAGTCAGTTAAGGCAGCAGGAACTGGGATGGAGAGTTTACACTGATTCCATTCTGGAAGGCTAGGATCCTTATGCCTGATAGTACTTGCTTGTAACTCATCAACAATACGTTAAATCATATCAAATGACAATTTCTGGTGCTGATATTTTAAAATAAAATCAGAAAAGACTAAGTAAAGACACCAGCTGATTTGTTTCATTTCTGAAAGAGAGAAGCACTTTTTCAGTGAGGTCATGTTCACTGAATGTTGAAGTTGGTTATTTTCTAAGAATGTATCCCAGTATTGTACTCCTAAGAAAGCTGCACTGTTTGTTAGCTATAGCCTGTGTAACCTTGTGATTTACTTTGTACATGTGTGGTCACATATAGAGATCTATGTCTACATGTGCTTGTGTGTGTATACGCATGTCTCTTTCCTTCCCTCATTTATTTTTTAAAATGAAATATTTGCACATCATCATATTTTTGGTCTAACTTTTAGCTCCAAATAGGCGAGTAGCTTTCTGACCACTCACTGGGCTGACTTTACTGGCTTTGATAGATATAAAATAAATGGGAGTGACAGGAAATTATAACATTAAGAGACTTCAACAACACCTGTGTGGATTGAGGAAAAGTCACATAGGGCCTGGTGTTGAGACCAAATTTTTAGACATCACTAATGTCTCATTCATGGAGCTGCTAATAAGGAAACCCACAAGAGGGAACCAACAAGGGAGGAAACCTTGTACCTGAGCAGTGCTTCAGGCACTTTTGAAGCTATCGCTCATCTAAGTAGTCTACAGCTGCAACTGTAAAGTTTGTGGTTAAAAACCACGTACCAATGAGTTTTCAGCATCTTTCATCACAGAAATCTGAACACTGCGACCAAAATCCTGCATCCATCTTCTTGAAAATGTTAGAGTAGGAATTTAAGCTACAAATCAATAATTTCCACAAAGGTCAAGCTGATTGCTTCACAGTAGGATTAAGGACATCACAAGAACAAGCTCAAACTGCCATCACAGACAAATATGTGAATTTTACTCCAGGATCTAATCACAGTTTATCTCTAATAAAAAACTGATAGAGGAAGTACAACATGAGCCATGAAATTGGACAATCCTATTGTTTTAATATGGAAGTTTCATACTGGAGGGTTAGCAATTTCAAACCAACAGACCTCACCAAAGTTTGAAAGTAGTGATTTTTATGCATGTGTTTATGGAACAGTAACAGCTCTTTCAGTTCCCACTGTACTCTTCACTACGTTACTTTCAATGCACATATATTTTTAATTGCCTAGCTTCTCAGTGTTATCTTTTACTATTCTTAGTCTAGGAAGTGTTATAGGATAAGCTTTATCACGGTAATTGTTCTAATCTAATATTGTGCTATTTAGTAGAAAATCTAATTTGAAATGGCAAAGGGTTAATTATGGAATTTTCCAAGGGAATGTCCCAAGGAAAGAAAAAGGTATGGGCTAAAATCAGTGAAATGCTAATATTAGATTCTAATTTCTACTTGTAATTTCTCTTTATAAGGTACTTTTATATTAACCCTACATATGGAGAAACATCTCTAAAATAAACAAATGCTTTTAATGTTCTGAAAGCCACTCCACATTTAAGCAACACAGAGAATGTGTTAAACAAGAACCCTAAGTAAGCTTTTATTCAATTCAATATATTTACGCACCTGATTAAACATATGTAAAGACTTGCATGCCATTTTAATTATAAATAGACATAATTATATGTAACAAGCTCAAATTTTCTTTATCTCTTATAAACTCAGGCTTCTGAACTCTTCAGTTTAACTATGACTACTTCTTTATAATCGCAGTTTCCTGGACTCTAGTGCTTTTAGAGATTTTATATTAATAGTTGAAACAGGATAGTTTTAGGCCAACTAACAAGACACAAGATATAAACCAAATCTCTGTTGCCCAACAAACACACAGACAGGGACAAGCATAGATCCATGCTGGGAAGCAAGTCTCAAACAATGGAAAAATCTGTGAAATCTGAACGTGGGACCTTGCACTTTGGGAAGACACAGACAAGGTGTCAGCTGGTGAGGTCTGTTTTGAAGAAAACTGTGCATTTAGTAAGAAGAGTATTTCAGAGACAGGTCTTTGGCTTCCAAAAGGACCCAAATCCTATTCCTGCACTGAAATACTTAGCGATTGCTGAAGTTCAAGGAGAACCTCCTCCCTGGGCACTAACTCCTTCAGAGCTATTCACCAAACTGCAATAGCACACAAAGCAAAAATGTCTAGGAGAGTACTTCAGCTAGTCTGCCTCTCTTTTCCCTAGTTCCTCAGAGCTGGTGACTGCTCATTGGTTGCTATCTCAGTTGGCCTAGTTTGTTTGCTCAGACTGAAAAGGAAAAGCCCATCTTCTCAGGAGATTGCCAACGCAATGTAACAACCTGCAGTGCTGACTTCTCTTGAGATTTTCTGATTTGAGCCAGACGTTATGTCCTAGAAAGAAACATTTGCTTTAAAGGGCAGTAAATCTATACCAGAGTCCAGTAGTCCTGCATCTGTTCTAGTCTCATATACATCTGTAGACAATTAATTTGGTCAGCTATGTCAACCTTTCTCTCAGAAGGGCCAGCAGGCCTCACTCAGTACACCGGAATAACAAAGCAAGGAACTAGCTTCCTTTTCAACATTGCCCATTCAGCACATCCATTTCAGCAAATCAGTTTGCATACTGCAAACTGCTCAGTTTCAAATTCTACAAAGTGGAAATGACATAAGTTTATGACATATTTATAAGGCATTCTCTATGACTTGAATAAAGAAAGGCTGGCCTTTAAAATTTGATTTAAAAAAAATTTCGAATGAGCCTCAGGAAAATCTCCCAAATCCCATTGCGTGGCAGTGGAACCTGAACACCTAAATCCTTCAGGCATCTTTGTTGAAGTCACTTTTCCTGCCCACATATTTGCACACACTTCTAGTAAACTTCTCAAACCTCTGCACTTTGCTGGCAAGACCTTCCTCGTAAAACTCTCAGACAGGTCATGTGTACTCTGGCTATTAAATACATTCAGAAAAAGACAAAGTTTACTACTGGTAAATGGAAACAAGGAAGTTTACTCTTCATAGATTAAATAAAATTAGAATCTTGGGTCTTGTAGCTGCTATACAAATTGAATTTGTCACATGCTACAGCTGTGCAACAGGACACACATACCTGTCTCTTCATTCGTCAGCTGTCCATGAAATTTGTAAATAGGTGGAACTCAGATTATAAATCGTTCTATCACCTTTGATTATTTATTTACACATGTGAGGGGGAAATACAGATTTGTCCAGACACAACTACTAATACATAGTATATGTGTTCATGCCCTGTAACTCTGCTGGTAAGGAATTCATTGGGAAATATCTATTTTCTGGTATTTATATTCTTTGGACAACCCTGCTTATAATCATGTCTTTTAACATCCATCTGTGTGCTTTACTCAACTGAAAGGCTAACAATGCGCTGTGGTTTATGTCTGGCCTCTAGATGATGCTACAATGCTTTTAACTCTCTGGCATTTAGTAGTATGTTACATGCAAGAAGCTTTGAACTATACTCAAACCATTTGGAACAGCACCTTAAAAGCAACCCTGTTTACAAAGAAAAGAAGCACAGAAGGATCAAGACCTTTTTCTCTAGAAGGCTTCTGCTGCAAGTGGATTGATGTTAAGCACAAAAGAAAAATGTTATTAGAATTGGTTTGCTGCATTCCCTAGTGAAGACCCTGCGACATCAAGAGTAGATCCAACTTAACTCCTGCAATCTACAGCAGTAGTTCTCAAAATCCTTATCCTGCATCCTCAGATTTCTCCACCACCATAAAGTACCCTTCATTCCACTTTGATCTACCTTGTGACAAAGGTGTGTGGCTCACTGGCAGATAACTACTGGTAAAATATAATGATTACCAAAGATTTCCCTAGTTGCAGAATACGCTTTCCTGGTGACTCAGCCTAATTGCTCAGTACGTTAACTTCCATGGCATTGTCCAGGTGATCCCACAGAGAAATAAATTCCACTCACTTTGGGAAGCACTTCTAGCTGCCCTTAACCTTGCCTGAGTAGACCTTGGCTGTTTCCTAATCCTTCTGTTTCCTGTTCTTCAGTGATAACTTCCTGCCCACCTGCTGCCCAGATCCATGAAAGGAGGCAGGAAGTCTACATTTGTGATTCCAACAGTAAAAAGTTGAAAACAAGAGTTGCAGGCAGGTCACCAAGACAGTAAAAAAAAACAAAACCTTTTTTTTTTTAGAAAATCAGATGGGGTACAGCAAACCAGTGAATTTTATCTCAGATGCTCTCCCATTTGGCATCTTGGCAAAAAGCTTAATGTTGTGAGAAGGATGTGATGAGGTTCTGAAAGGTACTAGAACCTTACACTTTAAAAGTTTCTACTTTCTTATCAAAACTTGAAGAAAGCCAGTGAAATTGGTGGCAGGTTCTTTGTTCTAATCCTTAGAGAGGAAGCTGCATTTTCCAAGTTTATATTTTTCACCTGATGGTTGCTAATTATTATAAAGCAGTGATTAGATAATGGTTGCCACCCTGCCATGCTCATTTCATGTTGTGATACAATGTCACACAGAAGATCCTACCTAAATTGTTTGGTAAGTAGTACAATTGGAGATAACCTATTTTTAAGTCATTAACATATTAAAAATTCACAGATACCGCACCCCCAACAATGGATATATTCTGATTTCTTCATGATGTGGGACTGCTAAAAACAAAACAAAAAAATTCATCCTTCTTGTTGTTGATTTTGCAGCTGATACCATCTCCTCATGACCTGGCAGGAAGTCCAAAGAACTGCTCTGTTGGAATGACTGACTTTCAACTTTGCATCCAATTTATAAGGATGCCTAGACATCTGTGCCTACTTTGCCATATAGCTTCTTTCCTGCTCCAAAGGCCAAAGGACTCTCCTGGCTTACACTCTCAGGCTCTCCCTGATGAGCTGACTTTTCTGTAGCATGTTTCTTCACTGAACTAGCTGTCAAATACACAAACTGGGGCCCCTATAATCTGGAGAAGACAGTAAGATAATGAATTTATCGTGTGCCCAAATGTGACTGTTAATAGTTCTCTTGTATGAGAGAATGAATTGCCTGGAGGGTGTACTCAGCATGACTCCATGGCCTGCAGCCAGATGAGTCCCTGTAAACTGGAGAAGAGGTAGAAAGGAACTTTTTTTTCTTCTCCAGTTTTTCACTCCTAGCTGCTGCCAAAGACCTCAGCCTTTGTAGCTCACAGATAAATGTGCCAGTGTCTACAGTTGCGTGGAAGATTATTTATGGGATATAGGGGAGGGAGTTCACATTTGCCTTGAATGAGGTAATCAGTTCCTGTGTATACCTCAGGAAGCTGTTGCAAGGCTTAAAAAAATTAAAGAGGGGATTATCTTATGCTTTCAGGGTCTATCTAATGTGTCGCACAACAGTTACTCTGAGCATATGGATCTATGAACCACACAGTGGTTCATAGATCAGTAAGACAGCAAAGCCTTTCAAAAAGGAGGTGTGGAAAAAAATACCAAGAAGACCAGCAGCTGAAGAATAGTCATAGCTACAGCTTCTGACAGCTCTTCAGGCTGGAGAGACTGTTTTTTGTGACAGCCCCTTTAACATTAACCACTTCCATGTCTTGATTAGACAGCAATGGCACATCAAGCGAGGGGAGAATTCTAGCAGGCAGCGCTGAAACAGATGGCACTGCCACAGCACTCCTCATGCCAGCTGCCTGGGAAGAAGCTCTCTCTAGCCTGTAGTAAAAATGGCATGAGTTCAGGCACATTCCCATACCACTCACTCTCTGCATCAGAGGAGAGGCACCTCAGGAGCAGTGGATGGAACATGGCACAGGAATAAGCAAATCCTCAAGGGAAAGGCTCTCCGGATTCTAGCAAGCCTGAAATCTCACATACTTAGTGGAAACTAGTGACATTGAGGTTCACTTCCAGTTGTAAATATAAAAGAAAACATAGCAAATTATGAAATATATATCTGCAACATTAAAGCCTAGTTTGGAATCAAAAGACAACATAATTTATTTGTTCCCCTTGCTAATGTTCTTCTAAATATTTCTTTGAAATATTGACTCATGTTTTCACAGATGCCCCTTGGTAGAAGAAAATGTAGCCCTACTATGCTAGGACAGGAATAATTTGTGAGATGATGGCATGTGTTCATTTACAAATATTTTTGGTTTCAACATCTTTATACTACTTCTCCCTTTCAGATATGTTTATTTCGTTTATGTTACCATAATAAGGCACAGTATAATTCAGTGCAATCTTCAGGCTATAAGACTGATGACACAAATTACATTCCTGGGATTATCAATCAATCCTTGTGTCTGTGTTTAACTCTTCTCTGGGGCTGAACTATAGCAGTTGCTCTATCACCTGATGACTCCTGCCCAGCCAAGAAGGAGACTTGGGAAAAGGAGAGGAGACCCACAGGTTGAAATGAAAATGGATACAGTGAAAGAGCACAACTAAAAAACACCAATAGAACAAGAGGAGCAGGAGGAGCCCTTGTCCTCAGCAAACTTCCTCCTTTATACTGAGCTTGGTATTTCTGGTCTGGGATACACCCATAGGCAGTTTGGGTCAGCTGCCCTGGGTAATTCCAAACCACTACTGGCCTGCACACCATGGCTGATCTATGATTCTATCCCAGTGAAACTAGGACACCTTGCCACTTCTCCCAGTTTTCAGAAGACACACAAAGAGTATCTTTTGTTTTTTTCTGTGTAATATCTCTAACAGAGCCAACTCCCACACAGTAATTACAGGAGAGTAGATGCTATTGAAACACACATTACTATGCATGGAAAACACAGGAGTGAACAAAATCTACCCAATGTAAAAGACTAAAGAGTGGAACTCTAGTAAAGCATTAAAGGCTTTTCCTGCAAGGAAATAGGGCCAGATAATGAAGAGGGAGAGTTTTTCTTTTTTTCCACCTGTTGTGTGAATGTGCTTGCTCCACAGAGTTCTCCCATTTAAAAAAAAAAAAATCAAAATCATTCTACAATAAAAGCTCCAAACAGCCTTCTATAATAGTGTTAGCATAACATTTTAGGCTATTGTGATACAGTGCCATCTCATTTCTACGAATTACTTATTTAAGATATACACAGTAGCGAGGTGATTTTTTTATTCACTTACCTGCCAGTAACATTCATCTCTCCACTCCAGATCTCTGACATAGAATAAAACATCTGAAAAAGACCAGAAAAACTCCTGTTGTGGTTTAACCTCAGCCAGCAATTAAGCACCACACATCCACTTGCTCCCTCCCCCCGCACTGGGATGGCAGAGAGAATCGGAAAGGTAAAAGTGAGATTTGTGGGTTGAGATAAAGACAGTTTAACAGCTAAAGCAAAGCCACGTGCACAAGCAAAGAACAACAAGGAATTCATTCACCACTTCCCACTGGCAGGCAGGTGTCCAGCTGTCTCCAGGAAAGCCGGGGTCCATCACACCTAACAGTTACTTGGGGAGACAAACACCATAACTCCAAATATCCCCCTGTTCCTTCTTCTTCCCTCAGATTTATATGCTGGGCATGACGTCATACAGTATGGTATATCCCTTTGGTCAGTTGGGGTCGGCTGTCCTAGCTCTGTCCCCTCGCAACTTCTTGTGCTCCCCAGCCTGCTCACTGGTGGGGTGGTGTGAGAGGCTGAAAAATGCTCCTCAGCAATAAGGAAAACATCAGTGCATTATCAACACTATTTCCAGCACAAATCCAAAACATAGCCCCATCCTAGCTACTATGAAGAGAATTAACTCTATCCTAGCCAAAACCAGCACAAATCCTTAGAGGGCTATGCCAGTATATGTGACCTTGGCTACAGTGCTCAGCCTCCACAGCCATATTGCACATTCATTGGAATTTATCTAAGGAGACTTTGCTGTTTGGGACCATTTGAAAAGGGAATGGAATGAACAGTTCAGCTCAGGCTTGATGTGCCGCCCAGGGGGGCAGTGGGTTGTGCCCATCTTTACCAGATTCAGCTCTGAGTAGAACCAACCACAGCCATGGCTGCCTGCCTTGTCAGATCTTCCACTGCAGGAACTGCCTGAGGTTCAGTCAGAAGCTGGTAGGAGCACGACACAAGAGGAGCCTGAAGTTTACCAGAATGCAGTTTGGCTGGAAAATTTGTTTGAGCAACTTTGATTCAGCAACATGAGGTCAAACTGGACTAAAGCTTTGGGTCATGGGACTTTTACTCTGGGATGAGACACCCTAGAGTTTGTTTCTTGTATCGCAGAATCACGGCTTTGAGGCGAGGCAGCGAAGTCAGCAACAGGCTGAAGGTCAGAGCAGCATGTCAAATGAGTCAGAAAAAACAGACTCAGGAAGGGCAAATACACAGGCTCAGGAGGCAACACAATGGGCTGACCTTCTCAACTTTCTTTCTTCAGGCTACCACGTCACCAGACGTAAACGTGGGCAAGGAGATAAAATAAATGAAAGATGGATCTCAGCAAGTGGTCGGGTTCTCAGCTACTAGCTGCTTAAGCTGCCTTGTGTAACAGTGCAGGGATGAAGACGAAAACAAGCAGAGTGTTTCTAGCCAGCTGTTTCAGCTTTAGTATGAACCTGAAAAATATTACCAGATGTATTTTCAAATGGTTCAACAAAAATAAGGAAGGCGAGGGGGGGAAAGCTTTAACAAATATTTTGTTGCGGGTACAGATTTGATACAATTTTTTGGAGAAGACAATGGGCAATGGATTTATTTCAATGTATTGTACAATGTAAAATAGCAATTAGAGCTAAAGAAGGCATTTCAGCTGATTGTTATCTGCTAATATAAATTTGGATTACCCAAACTCATCACAAATATACATCAAGTTCATCAGATTCTCACAGCCAAAAACATTCCCTAAAAGCCAAAACATTTTATTTCAAGATTTTCAAAACAAAATACTAAGATTCTGGTCTCAAAAGGTTTTGAAAACATTTTACTCTTTATTCAACAACAAATTAAAATGAAACCAAATGTTTAACCTGGAACAGTCCCCCCCATCCTTGATTAAACCAGCAAAACAAAACAAAACAACAAAAAAGCAGAAGTCAATTATTTGCACAGCTGGACTACTAATTAGGAAATAAAGGCAACACAATTGATGTCTGACTAGTGACTACCACATCCTACTCCAATGTGGTCTTTGAATAAAATAAAAGCAAGAAACACTAAAGCAGCTTTGAACAACAGCTCTTTAGTTAAAAGCTGGATCTCCCAACATAGCCCCACATTAGCTGGAGGCTTATATCACTAAAATTCTGCTATAAAAGCTCTGTGAACACAAGAGAATTTGTGTAGGTGAAATCACCACTAAGAAGTTAGAAACTGTCTTTCCCATGGAGGAATAAATTCAAGCCAAGCAGACAAATATAAGAAGTTTTCTTTATAGATTTGAGATCCAAAGCCAAGAGGTGCTGCCTAAGGGTTTCACTACCCTTGAAAACATTCTCCAGCAGTAAAAATGGACCACAGACTAAAAGGAAATAAAGCAAGAGGAAGGAGCTCCTTTGCCCTTATGCTGAGCTGACCCTGGACTGATGACAGCTTCATTTTCCACTTGGCGCAGGATGATTTTGGAATGGCCCCAGCTGTATGAGAAATGCTCCCAAAAATCCTGTGGCCCACTTGTGACCTGAAGCAGAGTCCAGCAGTGTGGGTGAATCACATCACTTACCACCTTGTCAGAATCGGAATACAGTACAATAAAATAAAATCATAAAATAAAATATGAGGGAGAGGGAGAAGAGCACACTCCTGCACTTTCTGGTTAAAGAATGTGATCAGAACAGAGTAGCTCACTTGTTCCTTTCCAAACTGAAAACTAGACCCCATTTCCCAGTGGCTTTCCTGCACACAGTAAGCTTGCTTTATTTTAAGCACTATGCTCAAGTTAAAAACTGCTTGTTATTTCCAAGCAAACATTAATTTCAACGGTGTAAGTGCCCAAACAAAGAGAGATCAATCCTCAGCCCAGCTCTGCTCAGTGACTAAAGGGGTGGGACAGGGAGGGACTGTCTGTAGCTAGAGCCTGAACTAGCATAGCCTCAAAGACACTTGGAGCAGCCCAGGATTTACTGCCATTTATGCAACAAGCTGGACTTCACAGTCGTGGTGGTTTGGCAGAGGACAACTCTGTTTTGCATTCTCTCTACTGCAAGGGAGTTGGTTTTGCTGTGTTTATAAGCAGGGAAGGAGTTCCCTTCTGTCTGAGGCCTTAATACACAAGTTAACGACATCCAGGACAAGCTCTTTTTGCATTAGAGTAATAGCAAGGCTGCCTGGTACAACTCAGACATTTTCTAGCATTTAAAAGCGTGAAGCCCTGATCCTGCATGTAAGGTGCAGAGATCAAACTGCAACACACATGATGCTCTCCTGCACAGCCGGAGTGTGTGACATAGAGCAGCCAAAGACCTTGGTTATTCCTGAGAGGCAGTAAGTAGACAGCCTCCTTGTCAGAAGTGGCAAATACCTAATTGCTTCTCTACAAACGCAGTCAGCAGAAGCTTTCCTTAAATTTGAAGTTACAAATATATTACTGCCTGAGAAATTCTGAAAATCTTAGTCATCGGGTTTAGGGCAAGATGCATGCAGTCTGCCCCAGGACATTACAAAGGATTACTGCATGAATAAAACGAATGTAAACACATTCCTGAGCTGTTTGTTTCTCTTTTGATACAATATTATTGTGTTTTGATGTGTTGGGGGTTTTTTTAACTCTCAGATTTTTTCTTGCCTCCACTGAACTATGGAAATTTATTAGTCCTCTCCTTTGAAATATACAAAATACTGAGTTTTGTGTAATTGGAAGATCATTATTTTAGTATACGAGTAATTCACTGTACCAAGACCTCTTTTATGATAAGTTCAGATAGAAAAGCGATGGCAAGTGATACCACTGAGATCTGTGTGGAGGTTTTGGCTGCATTCAGATTTGCACAGTGAGGAAAGCCAACAGCCAACTATCCACCATCCTCTCACCTACCCCCAGCTCCTACTACTGTGGCCATTAACTAGCTCCACATGCAGCCAGCTTGGGGCTAGCAGTGACAGAGCCAGGAATGAAGCATAAGTCCCAACATCCTGTGCTAGGGAGTGATGTACTCCTGTACTGCACTGCCCAGCACCCCGCTTCCTGGAGTTCAATGCAAGCTCTGTCTTGCTTTCCTCTGGTGTAGTATATTAGTTTGTATTCCAGATCATACAAAAATAGCTTAAATTGCTTCTGGATTTGAAGTAGCCTGGCAAACAGAATCTTATTTTAATAGTGCTACTCCTGTCAAACTTGAATAGGCACTCCATATATGGGGCACATAAGTCATATCCTGTATAAAATGACTATTGATAATTAAAAGCTCACTACAAGTAACTGAATACATGGACATATACTGAACAGTAAAATCACAATGGCATCTGCAGCAAGTACACTTGGTGCCTTACACCAAGTAAATGAAGCTCTGGCTCCACTGATATTTTTGCCCAGAGTTCAATACCTTGAATGCCTTTTTGCAGACTGGCCTCAACCCTGCCAGTAAACAGCCCCGTAGAAACCTGCTCATCTACGGCTGATATTTAGCAGCTGAGACACAGGCATCTGATGCCACTTGTGTATCATTGGATATCTAAGACACTTGTGTAGATCTGGCATATGAAGCACTGGAGTCTCTACCCTCATGACCAGGCAGCTAGAGGCTGGACAAGACACCTAAGAGCACCTACAAGGTAGGCTGGATTAGGCACTCAGCCTTGCTTTTAGACACTGGCATTACTCTCTAGTACACCTCATGGGTTATTACTGTCATTTAGGCTGACCTAGGCATTTAGGCCTACCTTCTGCCTGTAAAGCTTCAGCGAGCAACTCCTACTTCCAACCCACTTGACTTAAAAAGATACCCAGGTCTGCTTTAAAGGTGTTTATAGTGACTGAGCTGCCAGAGAGATTCTACAGATAATCTGAAAGAAAATGTTCCGTGTTTTCAATGTGCTCCTAAATCTTGTCCTAAAAGAAGTCTTTCCCAATTGAATTCGCTATCTCCAAGGAGACACTTCACTTAAAAAAGTATATTGGGTGAAATCTTGGACACAGGCTGTAATTTAGTTTCTCAATTTGTATGTGCTGCCTGAATAGCTTTAAGATGTTACAGCCGTCAGCGTCAATTTATTCCAAAGGATTATAATCATACACTACAAGTCACAAAGATGCCACACTAAAGCCATGTTGCTCTGAGCTTTAGAATATTTTGGGCTGGGGATTTACTGGTTTAGTACCTCTTTTGTTCATTCTAAAACTGCTGTCATATTTTGAGTCTTACAGAGTAGTGGCTTTGCAAAGTTACGTTCCGTCGTAAATTAAACTGCTTAGCAAAAGTGCTTAGTAATGATTTTGCATTTTGGCTTAAGCACAAACCTTTTTAATTTGTTGTATTACAGCCTGTACTCCTTGTGAAGCTATCAGCTAATTTAATAGCCTGCTTTTCTAGCTTCCCCTTTAGTTGAGACTTTCATGTAGTCCTTCAACTGTTTTGATTCTGCCTCTGGGATTCACAGAAAAAAAAGGTCATTTCCCTCTGTCACAAGAAAAAAGTGACTTTTAAACTGAACAAGGCTCATTACACAAAAAGAAGTCTCTGCACAGATTTTGTCAGATCCCACCTAAAAGGAGCTTTAAAAATACAGTGTGGCCCATATATGAATTTAATATAATGCCTAGAATGATAGTAACACTTCTCAGAGGATTTGTGAGAACAAATTCATTAGTATTTGCATGATGCTTCCAGAACAGCCTTTATCTTTTGCCTTGTTTTGCTGGTTATCTAAAAAAAAGAAGGCTCAGTAAGAAAGTATAGGCTTGATCCCTTGGGAACGCAGTACACGTTGTATAAACACGTGATTTTATGTGCTCAACTATTAAGACACATTTCAGAAGGTTTTCAAGCCAGCTTTAAAAATCCAATGTTTTAAATCTGTGTTGTGGTCTATATAAATACATGGATTGAAAGAAAGAAGGAGAAAAAAAAAATCTGAATGTGTATCTGGAGAAGGTTAAATTCACTGAAAACTCTACTTTACTAAAGTGTTCCTACTCTGAGTGCACACTTGAAAAACAGCCTCCCACTATGCCTAGGGTTGTTCACAGTGTAGGTGCTACATTACTAATCCACTGGGAGTGAGTAAAATTGATGTAAGGCTGTTCTAACTCAAATTGTCCCTGTTTTTATTGGTTTGCACCTGTGCTTTAACATCAACTCTATTTTTAGCATTTAATATGACATTAATACAAATAAATCACATAAGGCTTGTTCTTAATGGATTTGTAGCATGCATACATATCACACACCATAATGTATTTCCAATTCACATTAATCATGGGAGGATAATACATTAGGCAATAAAACACATTTTTGTGGAAGTTTACATTTGCTCAGCACAGATCTCCTTCTCCTAGAATCATTCTCTACCTGATTTATGTTTCAACACCTTCCTAAGACATCCCTCCAGCCTGTAAGATTAAGTACATTGCTGCAATCCAGCTTACTATTCCAAGTGACTGCAAGTCTGAATCAAATATTAGACTCCATTTTAAGGCAATTTATGTTCCCACAAAGCTATCTAAAAGCTTTCATTTTCTCTTCATACTTATGCCCTATGAGTCTTGCCATTTTATGCCATTTAAATGAGAGAAATGCAAAATGGAATCTGCTCACTCAAGTCATATAAGATCTGTGCACCCACACTCAAGGCATCACCCCTCTCCACACAAAAAAAGAACAACAAAAAACCCCATCAAAGCAGCTACCTTATTGTAAAAGGTATCTTCCTGCCAGTCAACTTCTGCATATCCCGCAAGAACTGAACAGTGATAGACCTGATGGAGCATATTCTGAAGCAAAATCCACACTCCAGAGACTGGGTTCAGATTTCCACCCCCCATCTATCTTCTATCCAGCCCGCGGCCATTTGCAGAGTTTAGTTACTGCTGCCTTTCTGTTTTTCTCCCTGCAAGATACCCAGATTGGTGAGAACTCAGGGTGCACTTCACAGAAGGTTGTTGGTCTAGGCCATTCACTAAAATAAAGAAATCTATTGGTGTAAATGCATAACATGAAATATGTTTGTTCTCCTCCTCAAGGCACCCGTTTGTAAACAACTTACTGCTGCCTGTGTAACTGAGATTCCATCTGAGCCCTCGGTTCTGTTTGTCTTGTACCTGTGAAGTTTAAAAGTCACCAATACCGGGAAGCGTGCTGGAAGTGCCACATGGTGGAGGTATAAGCAACTTCATGTGTACTTGAATAAATCTAAGCAGGTTGGCTGACACAGCAGTCAGCAACAAAAGGTTGGATCAGCTCCTAGCCAAGAAAAGCTTATTCTAACACCTGCAAGATTTCCTCTCATAATACCTCACCTGGTAGAACTGCTGCTTGTGGACGATAAGGGTCATGGCTATCATACAGTCTGTTTTCCACACAGCAGGAAAATTTTTAGACTGAATCTTTGACTGGGGTCTAGCTTAACAGAGACAATGATCATTTTGAATTCTTGTTACTAGGGAGACGAACCTGTCTATAATTCTGGACCCAAATAGTTGTGGAATCATCATGGCTCTGCATAGACTACTACCTACTGTGCAACTGATACCCTATAGTTGGACATATAGAAGCTCAATATTTTGACTGAGTTCCAAGTTTTGTGACCCAGGATTAAAGTTTCTAAAGCCCATCTCTAAATAAAGCTTAAATCCCAGATGTGCGCATATCTTTGAACCAAGTGCCGACCTAAGAACAACTCAGAAACCCTGGCCACAATGACATCAATGGCAAAATATAAACCATAGATTTTGGCTTCACTTTATTTTATATTTCAGGATGCTAGCTAAGGCATAACAGTTCCGTATGTCTTAAAGGTTCATAATAAGCATCAAAGCTCAAAGACCCACACTTGTGCTTAATATAACATGTACTCTTCTATTTTGTTATGAATTTAGAAGTATTTGTACATGTTTTTTAAACAAAAAATTACTCATACATTACTCTTGTCACTGAAAGAGCAACACTGGATTTCAGAATATCAGCTCAGGTACTTTGTGAAGAAAATAGGAGAGATAGCAGTCATGTATCTTGTTTTGAGGCTATTATATCATTAGACTAGAAAGGAGGAACACAGCAGAACCAATTGTCAATCAATGTCTTCCATATCAGGGTTTTTAAAAATAAAAAAAATCCTGGTCACAGAAACAGAGTATTTTTCAGGTTTACTGAAGTGCAGTGCAGTCATACAGGCCAAGACAAAGAAGTTCCCCAGCGCTCTGAAACAATCAATGTTTATCTAAATTAGTTTGTGATCCATATTACTCAACTGTATCATTTTATTTTATTGAACACATTAATGTGAAATAAAGACCCACATGTTCATTGTACACAGCCTGAATGCTCTTCCAGCAGAGGAGAAATAAAAAGTAATTAGAAGAATAGCTGACTAAAAGGTTTTAAAATTTTATTGAGACCTCTGGCTTATATAATGACTGCATTAAATGTTACTCATCTGAATGTTTCGCTCACCTCATTCCTTTTTTCAGATAGAAACAGAACGAATGTAACAGCTTTTTAAAGCATGATTAACCCTCTATTGTCAGAAAGAAAGACAAAAGGAAGTAGAATACATATGGCAGCAAAATAGGCTATCATAAAATACCGCCCCAGGACTATATCACCTCAATCTAAGTCAGTCAACAGCAAACAGGAAAGTATGCCTTGGATATTTGATCTATCTTCTTCTAATTAAGATGGAGGTGACCTCATTCTGGTTTCCACACACTCATGAAATGATTCTAATTTCAGAGTCAAGCAATGATCTCACAAGAGCCAACAAATGATTGCTTAGTCTTGATATATCCAGGTCAATACACTTTAAAGCTACATGCTACGTTACTGCATTATTCATTTTTAAAAATATTTAATGTTCCTTTCATTGATTTGTTATTATATCAGCAATGTAACTGTGTAATAATATTATCCAATAGAGACATGTAGCTTTCTAGGAGTGTTTTCCTTTTTCTTTTTTAAAGTTTTTCTGATTCTCTCTTCCTGACTTGATTTTGACCTACAAACCTTGAAAGCTTTGGGCCAAGTTTCACCAAATTTTCCCTTGCACCATTGGATATAATGGAGCTTTGCCAGTTCATATCAGTAGCTCTGTCAATCCTCCACTTCTCAATGAGAAACCAAAAGCCAATGATGTTAAGTACTTTTTAAAATGCATTCTAAAGGGAGGATATTGTCATGAATAATTGTAAATTCTGCTCCTTTCTAACGAAGATAGGCCTGCACAGTTTAAATCAGCATACAGTGAGCACACTGGTCAGATAAGGTCTAAATTATAACAATAGATTTGTACTTCCCCCTGGAAGAAGAGAAGGTTACACACTGTCTCCTGAACTGGTACCACTGGTACACTGCTGTTTTTCCTTGGCTTGCAGTTGAGAAACTAGAAGCCCATTGTATGAATCAATCAAGTCTCCCAAGAGGCATGGAAAGAAAATGCACTATTGCTTCTATTTCACAAAGGGATAACAAAGAAAAAACGGCTTTCCCAAAGTCTGAAAGGCCATAACAGAGGTGGCAAAAAACCCCCAATTTCCAGTCTTTAAACACAGAAACTATCAGATACTGGTCAAGGAAAGGCAAGAAAACAGTGCTGAAAATATTTTCCTTACTAGAAGCAGAGACCTTTTTATGGATTAAGAATTAGGAAAGAACACCAGCCCTTAGAAGTAATTTCCATCTTGGAATTGTGTTTGTTTCAGTGAAGAAATGGCCAGAAGTATCTTGTCCCCTCTGCTGATAAGAAATCTGCATCATGGATTGCAAATGTTTACTGGCTTTTGCCCCAATAGTCCCGATTTTCTCATTTCAGTTTAAATCAGCTATTATATTGCCAAGAAGGCAAAATCACAGTTGTTACTTGCAGTAGGAAAAGAAAACCCAAAACCACATAAAACCTTGCACAATGAAGGATTTTGAAATGCTGTTTCCCATTGTCCCATTCAACCTATTTCAGAGCCAACAGTATCAGAAAGATTTAGAGAGCTGAAGAAATAGGAAGAAGTAGGTGCTGCTTTTAAAGGCTTTTTCAAACACACTGTTGTAATTGGAATCAACAGTATAGTCCAGCAATTCTGTCTCACTGATAAAAAACATGTGTGGAAATATCCTTCTCCAGGAGGACCAGATGTCCAAGGCAGTCAAGGATTTGCAAGAAATTGCCCCCATCTGCCTTTGTATCTCAATTTTCCTAACGTATTCTGCAGCATCCATTCTCCAGCATAGCTCTAGCACCCAGAGGAGATCTGCAGCAATTTTTAATAAAGCTTCTTAACGGCTGATATTGGACTGAGGAAGGAGCTTCTTTCTTTCTAGTCCCCCGCTCTTTTCTTTCTCTATCACTTGGCTTATACAACAGCTTCCTCAGGGATCCTTGGTGTTTAGTTTCCATACATGGGACCACCACAAAATCAGTGCCATTCACACTGATGAATTGTGAGACATGGTTAACGGACAGAGGGGACTAGAAGCGCAATGAGCTGTACTTTTACAGATCTGACCAGGGAGGTTTCAAGTGCTAGTACTCCTCAATTACTGACACCGTCCCTGTGCTGACAATTATCATCCACTCAGCCAAACAGCGCAAATAGCCAGCAATGGACTGCAGTTATCCCAGACAGCTTTGTCAGCATGTTTTTTAATAGTGGGATTCTAATAAGAGCTTCAGATAACATTTGCCACTCATTCCAATACCCTATCACTCTTCCTTTTCTACTCGGGGCCTTATTTATGCGTGTTGGTGATGGCATAACCCATGGATGGGACTTTTTCAGCTTGGAAATGAGATACTGTCATATATGTCAGAGAAGATCAAATGAAGCTTTCCAATATACTGCCCCAGAGGTATTAACTTCTTTGAGCGTCTCTCCTTTTCCCAAAGGATTGAAATAATCTGCCCAGAAAACATGAGCCTGGCAGTCAGCTCCAACTGTTTTAGTAGAAGACTGGGGAGATCCTGGTATTATTTAATAACTGTAGCTTCTGGCAAGGGTTTAATATGCACATTTAAGCACTGTATTTAGCTCCATTTTTCTGCATGCTAGATTGGATCTGTGGGGCACTGAAGTACAGCACAAAATGTGGCTTTGTTTCCTCTGATAAATTTTCACTCTCTCTGCATCCAGCCTTAACTAAGAGTCATTATTTTTCACCTGAGGCAGGTTCTCCTTTGCAAAGCTAACAATTTCATAGTTGTAAATAAAGCAACAGAAATAATCAGTGGTGCGAGGAATACAACAGCAATAGGCCCTTTAACTATCAAAATGTCATCTGAAGGCTGCTGTTTCTCCACTTGTAGCTCCACAGGGCTATAATTTACTTCAGAAATTTGGTTACAACAGATGAGAGCGGAGGTTTCTCAAACTAAGCCAACTGAATCATTTTCAAATAGCAATCCTATATATTATTCCACAGACCGCATATGGCAAAGAGAACACTAACATGAAAGATGAAAAATCCAGTAACAAAAGATTTGCCTATATGAAGCAATTTGTCTCTACACTTAATGACTGTAGGTGTGATATAAGTTATGACTTGGAGTTCAGCAGAGTGTAATGTCATGAAGGAATTCTGTAATACAGCTATTCCTGTGCTATGATTACCCATTTTTTTCTCTGTGAGTCTTGCAACAAAAAGAAACACTATTACATTAAAATGCCCCCAAGAGGATTTTATATCACACCTACAACCTGGTTTAGAGATTCAGAGCAATATGTTTTCTGCATAAAACACTATATCACAGGTCTAGAAGCAAGAATAAACCTGAATCAGATGGTAACTGGAGTTGGCAGGAAATATCCCTTTCCTCCACAAACAAGCAGAAGATGACTAAAGTCACCTCTCCTTCCCATGCCTGCTTCTCTTACATGTGCACACAAATACAGAAAAAGTGCTTATGAGAGCTGCTTCAGACAGCTATCATAAATCAGCAAAACCCACTAGTCCTTCCAGCACCACAGAGGCTAATAAACAACTGCTGATCCAGGAGTGTCAGGGACGGTGTTTGGTGTACCAGGAAGAACAATGCAGAGCATATTTCTTTGTTGGCTAGTTGTTTGTTATACTCTGTTATATATGTTGAATAAGTCCAAATACTTGAATTCGCAGGTTCACACATTAAATAAGGTATACTCGTAGAATTGCTTTTGATCTGTAGCAGAGTTCATAATTTCCTCACAACGGAAAAGACATTGGTAGAAGATCTGAGCTCGGAAGGCTTCTAAGAGCACAGGAAACATGCCAGAAACACCAGCCCCAGCTCCAGTCAGTACTCAAGAAATGGATTTACTATGTGCAGCCAAATGAGGCATTCATTAGCATCTCCCTGCACAGGAGGCCACAGCAAACTGAGAGAGGAGCCTTGAGCCTCTTGCCTCTCTGAAGGCAACCAGAGAAGACCAAACACTGGTTTTGAGACCTCCAAACAAGAAGAAAAAAAACCCTAAACAAAAACCTCCTGAAAATTGAAAAAAGAAACAAAATTTCAACTAAGTTCCACACTCAGCTTTGTTTTCTTGGACACTAATGCTAAGAAGGAATATTAGAAGAAAGATCTGAGCTGGTTCACGTAAAACACATATTGCAATAAATGCATCAATAAAGACAGGAAATAATTTTGTTAGCATGAAGTCTGGCAAAATGTATAGGTATTGATTAAAAGGGAAGAAGAATTATGATCTTTATGTTATTTGTGTATGCATTTCCTTACCAGCCTTCACACCTGAAAATACTGTAAAAATACTGTAAAAAAAAAATCTGTCTGTACTTACTTAAGTATATACATACTTAAGTATGCCACTTACTGGCATACTTACAAATATTAAGACTCATCTTTTTATCTTCAAGTTTTAAAAGCAACCTTAACTAATAAGCATGCAGATATTTTTTTAGAGAAAATTAGTCTTATTCATATACAGTTAGTTGCAAATGTAAAAGAAAACATTCACTCTTTTCTGCATGGATTGAAGACATCTGGATTATTTTATCCTCCTGTCATTGTCTGGCTATGATATTGTTGAATACATGAGTGTAGGGAGTGCCAGAAATTAATTCAATTCTAGAATTTGCATTATATTAACAAACTAAAAAAAAAAAAAAAAGGAACATAAATCATTATTCCCTTATTCCCTTCCCTTTCCCCATCCCCTCCTTTAATAAGTAAAATGTCAGGCTTCTTGTTCCTAACTTGTTAGAGAGGTTTTAAGCCTTTCTAGTTAGAAAAATTGCACTATGGCTTTGAGGTTTTGTTGTACCCTGAGGTTGGCTGAAAAAAAAATGTTTTGAAAGGGTTAACTTTTGGAACACGCTATAAAAGGCAGCAGTAAAAACTGCAACTCTGTTCAAAAGGAGGCTAGCACTTAAGAGTAAAAAATAAATAAACCACTATGAGTAGAAACACAAGCTTATAGAGGCCTTGAAAGAAAACTGACCTCCTTCAATTACTATGCTATTCCTCCTTCCTTGGTGTGCTAGTCTAATTAAATTACACCTTTATTATTCCTAACTCTGGTTAGTTTATTTCATCTTAAAGGTATGCTTTATTGACTGGCTAGCATCAGTCACCATTCTCTCTGCTTCTCTTCTCAGTTTATACCTTCTGTGCACTGACCCTCCAGCTTGATCAAAGTGGTTTTTTCATCAAAACAATCATATTTATTCCTCAGCTAATCTTTTTTTTAAAATGCTTAGCCCACAAGACTAATCCACAGCCATAATATTGGTTATATTGTTTGAATTATAAGAGAACAAAAACCAGACAAATTACATTTTTAATTTTTTTTTTTTTCCTGACACAGAGATTTTAACCAGATCTAACACACTCCCTGCTTGTAATTTTCATCCAATAGTTGCTAGGCAATATTCCTGGTAATGAAGTTTTAAGAAAGTAAAGCCCAGTTTGCTCAAGGTCAGGTTTATGGTTAACCTTGTCCAGTCTGGTCACAACTCCAGTGACTTCGCAGGGCTGGTGAAGCAGGAGGTAGCTACAGTTACTGTTGAGGCAACCCCAAAGTACAAACATTCTGACTTTAGATCAGAGACAGCAGATTCCTGTGGGCAAGATTCTTCAAAATAATAAGCAGCAAGAAAGCAGCAGCTTCCAAGGTTTCTGAAAATGTCTGACAATTTGTGGATTGGTCTTCAGTTTCTCCATTTCCTGTGGAAAAGGATGTACAGGTGGGAATAGACTTTGAACCAACAGCAGCATCTCTATGTAGGTCCATGGATTTGTACGGCCAAATCGGGAACATTTAAGTATTAGGCATCAAGAAATATTTTGCCACATATTCAGTACTTTGTTTTGATCTAATACAGAGATCATCAAATGGATATGATTTAGAAATTTGTACACCAGAGACACCAGTTTAGGTGATCAAAGAAATCAGCCTGCCATGTGCAGAGTTAGCCCCTGTCCTCCCTAGTCCCTGACTTTCCCCCTACACGACAGAAATTGCCAACTTCTTTCACTAACAGGCATCCACATCACTTCAAGGAAAGCTAGTATAGTGATTGGCTTTAGAGCCTCCCAAAATCCTGCTTCGGTGTTTTCCAGGTCCAGCACAACCTGCTTATTTGACATCTCCTGCTTGGCTCTTCCCACAATCTTTAATATAATCCTACCAGGCTCCTGCCATTGTTCCCTACCTGCAATGGCTGTTGTTATGTGCCCATTATTTCCCTTAAAACTCTATCTGACCCAGAAAGGAGCAAAGATAAGATTATTCTCCTTCTCAACAAGCCTTTTTTTTTTTTACCTGCAATACATGATTTGAGAAAAGAATAAAGAAAAGGTGCAAGCTGAGGCTTATACCTCAGATTTTCCCAAGTATTTGGGATTGTGAGTTTTATTTCTGTTAAAATGAGACTCACAGAGATGCTCATTCACTTTGTAATAGCCTCATTCCTATTTTACTAAACACAAAGCTTGTTTCGTTAGTTTTGTAAGTCACGTCAATGCAATAAAATTTTCCCATACAAATCAGCAGCAACAAGCCAAATAGTACAAGTCCAAGCGTCTCAGCTGAGGCTAGACAGAGATTATATGTAATTAACCACAAGTTAGAAACATAGCGAACTTTGGAAAAAAATAGCAGGCAAGGAAATACCAATAATTCTGAAGACCAAAATCTAAGTCATAACAATCTGAGAGCAAATTCTGAAAAATCAGCCAGAAAAGAAAAATATTTGGCTGAATTATTAAAATTTCAGAATTTGTAAGCACAGCAGAAACTCTTTACCTGGTATATTCTGGGCAGAGAGAAAGGAAAAATCAGAGAATGAAAAAAAGAGTAAGTGGAGAGTATGACATAATCCTGTTAGGAACAAAAGGAGCCCCAGCACCCTTGAGTGATCAAAAGCTTTTATTTGAAAGTTTTTTCAAGCAAAAACCAAACCAACATCTTTTAAGTTCTTTATCACTTTTGGACCTTTGTCTTATTCAAAAAGCAGACAAAAAGAGAACTCAGAGAAGCATTTTTGCTGATCAACAGAAAACAATATGAGTGCTTGTATGCTGGTAGCAGCATGCTGGTAGCAGTATGGGCTTTGGATTTCCAGAGTATATAGGAAAGTATTCTGCACCAATAAGTCCATGAAAGAATAAAGGAAAGGCAGAAGATTCTCATATATACTCATTTATATTTTATCCTCAGAATTCTAATATTTTTATCTTATCACTGAAAGGATCTCCAGAGCTGCAGGCATTTATTCCTAGGAATGAACAATCAAATTCAGTTTATATGAAGGTAACTTGAAAGTTACCTCAATGACTGTCAAAGCGTTTTGAACTTCAGAAGACACAGTTATTTCATGTCTGGTGGGGATTTGATTTGTTTATTCAAACTTCACTTGTTTATTGAAACATTTCTCTGTGACCTAAAGCTAACATCCCGGACTTCTGCAAAAATCCTTATTATACTAGTATTTCTGATTCATCCATAGCCAAGAATTGCTAGAAATCTCATTAGAGAAGTGTTTTTCTCCCATTAAGCCCCACCTACTTTTTTGAGTCAATTGTAGGGAGAACAGACAAGGCAATGACCTGGAAATACATAGCCACAAAAGATACATCACTTGTTGTTTTTACAGCTCCGTTCTGCTCCCAGTTTTTAAAAGAATGCCTCTGTTTCCTTAATGATTTGCTCTGGGCAGTAACATAACAGTACAGGACATCTCCCTCTGCATCTCTACTGCTCATAAAGCCACAGGTAAATAGACACTGGAGAAGTAGATAACTGCATATTATGGGGTATTTTTCTAGGCAGAAACATAATTTGTACATGCAAATCGATGTATTTCAGGAAAAGCTAGCATTATATACATAGACTCTAGTTCAAAAAGTCAGTGCTTAGAGCAAAATTGGCATGATCTGCATGCCAAAACCATGAATTTTTGTGTCACTCTGAACTGGTGCCCTCATGGTGTGAAGGAACTTTCCTGATCTTTATATTTAGATGCTGCTTTTGTTAATGATGGCATGTCAATTCTTCACATTTGGATCAAGCACAGCTTTTTTCAAAGCAGGTCTGTGGTTCTGGTCTTCATTTTAGCTAAAGCTGCAGTGAACCTTACAGCTATGTGCACTTCAGTTTTGAGTTTAACTTCTAATCAAAAGCTGAAGAGGTATGACTGGCTCTGGGATTTGAATCCAATCCACATGATTTCAGTGTGTTCTGACTGAAGATTCTGGGTTTTGGTCTATTTTCCTCCTCCTTGTGCCAAAGTTTTGACACGTTGACAAATATCAGGGACACACTGAGGCTCCACATATGGAGGAAAACCAGGGACAGATGGGAGAAGGAGTTCCAGTACAAATTGCTGAGCAAGAAGTGATGCTTAATAAAATATAATGCATTTATCTATAATACTATATTTTAATAATATTCATCTCAAATGACTATACATCACAAGATGCTTTTTATAATTTTCTCTTCATTTACAGTTTTGCTTCTTTATATTGGTTAACAAAACAAAAAACTTAACATTGTTGTTGGTTTTTTCTCAAAAAACTAGATCCCTATTGCTGACCTAAGTCACTGATACATGCATCCATGAGATATAACATCATAGCAGCTGAGTAAGACATATGAAGGGTTCCAAACTATTCATATGAACATAGGGGTGTATGTGCATTTTACATATGGAACAAAAAATACCAAGATCTATGCCTTTCAGGCTGGCCATTTGCTTAAGAAGCATGATCATAATGGAGCTACTCCAAAGGATAAAGAAAGAGCAGAAAAAAGCCAATTATGCTTTCTAGATTTTTTTCTTCTTTGGTCAGGGAGCTGAAATCAGATTTCCTATCTTTTAGCTTCCATCCAGTGTTTCAATCAAAGGAAGCAGATATTTCATATTGTCCAAAAAAAAGATTCATATCTACTCACAGGGGAAAATTTCTCTCTTGCTATTTCCCTCCATGTGGAGAATTACCTAATTCACTATTTCCATGTTTGAACAGCCCCTTTAATGTCATATTCAAGCAAATAAAAAAGAGCTATAACACTCACTCTTTACTCTTTCCTAGCCTACAAGAGGCACAGCTTAACTCATTTGCAGCACGCTTACTTTCCTTTGCATGACATTCGGTGTAGTAAGACTGCTCAGAAGAGAAAACTGAAATAAAGAGAGTGGATTTGTTTGAGAGGGCAGGGGCAGAAGTGGCTCACTGAAATTCAAAGCATCAAGTACTGCGACAGCTGCTGCTGTAACAGACTTGCAAATCCTAGATCACCGAGAGGTTGTGCATCTGCACTGAATTTCCTGGGTTACTGTAACATATTACAAGCATGTGCTTTGATGTGTCCCACATAAATGTCCTCACCAACACACCCTCTTCCTTTCCCTCCACTCTCCACCTACTCCTGGCCCTAGGACCTCGCGGCCCACAGCGATGTCATGCTGCATGCCTTCCTGCTCACATGAGCAGCAGTTGTCAGAGAAATGAATCCAAAAGAAACAGTCAATAAAAACAGAAACAGCTGTAACAATTTTACATGGCATGGTTCGGATTTCTGGGTATATCCTCCACACACATGCTTTCTTTTTCTCTTTTCCTCTACCCTTCCCAAATATCAGGATTTCATATCATATTGTGGAAAAAAACGGCCATTAGGAAGGAAACAACACACAGAAAAGTTCTGCTCTTTTGTCATTCAGAAATGGGTGTTGCTTAGACAGCTTTACATTTTTAAAAAGTAACAATAAAGGAAATAGATGTTTAGAGAGAAGAAAAATGAGTGGGGCAGAATAAAAGGTTCTAAGGGCAGGTGTCGATTTTTGCAGCAAGAAGTCTGACAGTGTTTTAAATTCCACTGTCTCCATAGCTTCAATTCTGCCCCACTTACACCCTCCAACAGAAGGACAGGTTGTGTTTGTTGGCACTTGAACTGCACTTCTTTGTGTGAGAAGCATCTAAACAGACTTTACTGAGACACTTTGTCATTTACAGCAACACAAGCCGCCTCAGAGTCCTCTTACTTAGGTTTAGACGATGAAGGATGGCACCTAAGCTAGGAGCCATCCTCTGTTACCTCTCTTAGATGGGCTCTTGAGATACCACTCTCCACTGAATATAGAAAGAGCCGAGAGCACCCGGGCTTTTAACAGAGTGTCTTAGTTGAACTTAGAAGATAGAAGGTGTGATCCAGCTAGAGAATTTAGTAAATGTATGTAGTAAACACAAGACTCTTTAAGAAGGAGGTAAGTATTAGGTTTGAAAGATATCATTAAAAACTTAGCATATCTTGCAATTTATCTGATGCCCCTGACATAGGGGACAGGGTGATTTCTGGATCAGTTATCACACGCAGGATAGACTATTGGTGGCATGAATTTCATTTCACGGCAGCCATGTCAGAAAGTACCCAGAACACCTACACTTCTCTCTGATTGCACTGCGGACTTATCATAAAACTTTATCACTGTCTTGAGCGTTTATCTGACATCAGACTGCACAGGGAACTCACAGGATTTACACAAGATCAGCGCACAAAATCCCTCCTTTGTTCTACCTAGAAATCCATTTTCCCGGTGTAGCAATGTAAAATAAGATAACAAGATAAATCTAAAACATCCCTACTATATTTTCAGGGTTCTAAGCAAAAGAAAAAAAAAAAAAAAGATGGAAGCTGGCTAGTTGACTTGCTTAAAGGTTTTAGCTGATGGGGGAAAAAAATGAATTAGTGAGCAGATGGTGTGATGACATGTACCTCTTTTTTTGTAAATGTTAAAATACTCTCTGGAGAAACAAAAGATCTGAATTCAGTTCCTCACTCCTAAACCTACAAAAAGGGTATCACATCTTCCAGCTGAGCACCCACATAATATTGTCCTCTAAAAGAATTTTAACATGGTAATATACAGCCATATCTTTTAGCCTTAACATTAAGATACCCTTACAGGTGAGTCCCTCCTTCAAACTCACATTCTCAGCCAGTGGCAGGAAGGACCTGAGCCCAGACCTCTGTGATACTTTCTTAACCCCTGGACTTCAAAGGAGGAGAAATTTAAATGCCATTTCTTCTTCAGTTAGGAAGTCTTTTACTGTTATTAAAAATGCAAAATGAAATGCTGGGCTTTTAGTAGTGATTTTTAAATAGATACAAAAGTTTAGTTGAAAGGGATAAGCTTAATGTAGGAAGAATTAGGTAAAATGGAACAATGCTAATATGCTCAAGGACCAGCTAGTCCATTATAGTGACTTTAAAATTCTGTGGAAGAGCAAACGGCACACACCACAGTTTGAGTTTGCAAAAGTACTGCAAAAATGTGGTCTAAACCTTTGTGGTCTGAAGGTGTCACAGGAGTAGGTTTTCTTTCAGGTCACATTACACCTCCATTTCTTTTTCAGCTAGAATCCAGAGTGCTCAAAAGACAAACAAACCAACTCTTTTCAACTCATTCCATTAGGGTCAATTGAAGTTTTAGACAAATATGGGGAACCTCACCTCATCCAAACTTCCAGCAGTATAATTGAGAATTTTGCCCCGGGCTGAGAAAAATAAATAAACAAGGGGGCCAGATTCTGCCCATAGATAATTAACTAAGTTACATATGTTTGAATGAGAATGGAATTTATGTCAGTATTTCCAAAACCTGCATTTCACATTAAGTCTTTTTTAAACCAAAAGTGTCCCCGTTGTGTTTCTGACTTCCAAGGTTTTTTCAGCTGTGTCACTGAAGCCAAATATGGTGTCTCTCAATAAATCAGCCATATTTCAGGTTCTTATAATTGCATTACATTACTTCATCTTTCCTTAAAAATAATACTATGTGGGCTATTTTCTGTTCAAACCATTTGCATGTAACTAATGAGTTCAGTATGTCTGCACTTTGCTCCTATACCCACGGAGTTTAACAATACAATGTTCAGGGAGCACAAACAACTGACATGCTAAAACTGTCAGCCCTTCTCAGGTACCCCCTACAGTCAAGCAGCTACTGTTACAAATCCTGTGGTATTTACAGAAAGAGTGTGGAATAATGCTGGCATTTTAGGCAAATGCTTCCTTTCTCAGCACAACGTGTCCCAGTGAAGAGGCTCTGTGAAGGCTTTGGTCAGGCACTAAACCATGCTATGCTGGCCTCCATCTGTCGTGATCTCATCATAAATTGTTTTATTGACTTATTCACATATTAAGCAATTAACAATATTTAATAGAACGGAAGAAATTTAGGACAGGGAGTAGGAATTGCCTAGAATTAAGCTGGAATACAAACTGCTAGCTTAAATAATTTGTTAATGTAACCATCAGGCACAACTTACCTACAAAGTCCAAAACAGAGAAGTGATTGAAAGGGTCCCTGGAGTTCCCTTCAACTGCAGTGTCATGTTCAAGGCTGACCACAGCATGCTCTGCATTGCCACCAGGAGTCTACTTCTGTCAGATGCCAAATCAGAACAGATAACCCAGTTTCAGGCTGCTTGTGCTCTGCTTTAAAACAACCTCAGAATTCCACAATACAAGCACTCAATGTAAGGACAGTGGGAAGAGCTGGGCTGTGGGTTGCCGTGAAACATAGGCAGTGCGTAAGCAATTGAGATGTGAAGAGATATCCCAAAAGGAGAACCTAAGCTTGGGCTGTGTTCTCCTGCATGTCTAGGCAAAACAAAGTGCTTTCACAAGGTGGCTACAGCATTCCCTTATTTTTTTTCAGGATGGTCTCATGAGTTTGGCAGCATGAGATAGGGGGCAAATGGTTACAGAAGAAGTCGTCATAGATCCTACACTTACTAAGACCGAAGCACTTTTTTGGTCAGCACTCTTCACACAATAGTGCAGCTTCATTGGCAGATCCTTTATGGAGAAGAATCTCTACAGCTGCTTATAATTTCTAACATCCTGTGCTGGGAGCATAATTGAATGGCAGCCCTCAAGGGGAGTCAAACTTATATTACTCTGAGTTTTTTCCCAGTACACATTGAGAAATATTGTCATATTGCCTAGGCTGTACTTTGAAAGATAGAAAACTCACCTCTGGAGCAGGTAGCACTAGAGGCTCAAGAGGCTAACCTGGGGATCCGGGAAGCATTTCAGTTCTGGCAGGCCATCACCAATATGACTGTGTTCTTTAGAATCTACAAAAATGACATGGCTTTTCTCTATAAAGCACACAGGTCAAAGCCCAACAGTAACAATAAATTCCCAGGTACATGGAATGAGCAGAATTCATCCCAATAATGAATAATTATGGTAGTCCATGGTTACTTCTTGCATGCCAAGTTTGGCAGGTGCATGATCATACAGTTTATGCTCACTCTCTAGGCCTGGTTTGATCTTCGAAAGTGGACTCGCTAAGAGCTAGTTATCTAAGCTACATCTGTATCAGAGGGAAGGAGGAAACAAGAGAAATCTCCACAGAACTCAGTCTACCATGAGAGGTGTCTGAGACAAGTAGGATGCACCTTCCCCTGGATGTGCCTTGTGAGCATCACAGATTAGTAGAACTTCCTCAGATGAGACACCCAATTCCAAAGTTGAAAAAATGGATTTGCAGACAGCAAAATGAAGATGTGGCCTTTGGTATGAGCTAGTAACCATATACACAGGGTTCAGGAGCTCTTGTTTTTTGCTTATTTTGACACCAGTAGCACTCTGACTCTACTACCATAGCAGCTAGTTCATGCTTGTCACCTCGCCAGTCTGCAATCAACTCCACTTCACCTTGTAGGCATCTGTTCAAGGATGCAGGGAGAAGTTTTTTAGTCAGTATGGTTTTTTTTCCACAGCTTTCTTAAGCTTTATGGTCAAAACACAAACAAGTATTTTTAACAAAACTGCTGTAGCCCCAGTTGTGGACAACTGAGTGGATTTTGAGCATTTGCAATTTCTTAGAGTGGTAATCAACGATAAATACTTCACAGTAAAATACGTATGTTTAGATAAAATCACACTCTGCAAATGGGTTCCTGAGGCCATCAAATAACAGAGGTTGGAAAAACAGCCTGATGGCTCATGCACGTTTGGAAAAAGATACTCTTTTCACTTAAGTATCTAATAAAATGTGAAAGGCAGCTCTGTGTGTATTCCTGTAAAAGTAACAGTGGCAGGAGGAAAGGGAGATGCTCATTCCTCTCAGGGAGGGCCCCTCAATCTTTAGACTGCTTTTGACCTTCAGCGAAACCTGAGCAGACAAGATCTCCGTTGCTACTCCACTGCAGATGGGAATCAGCTCAGCCTTGGGAGACTGTGTGTTACAGATCTGTCAAGTAGTGGCAGTTTGAAAGGATAGTTCAAAATACTTGAAAAAGATTTTAAATGTCTCACTGAAACACCTTGAGGAATACTCATTAGAGAGGGAGAATTTTAGGAAAGACCCAGAGATTGCTGTGAGAAAGTCTCTTTTTCAGCTACATGAGAGTTGGCAGGTCTGAGCTCAGCTGCACTTCTATAACTTTCACTGCCAAAGGTAATAAATAAATAACATTAGTTCTGCCTAAAGCAGTAGAGAAATCTGCTATTCAACAATGAGATTCCCTTCAAAAACTAAGGAATGACTCACAAGGCAAGAAGTCTGTAGCTTTATTTCAAGTCATGTTCATGTTCCTCAGGATTGCTAAGTGATGTTCTCCCTCTGCCTTTGAGAATGTCCTCTCTCCCTCATGGCCACTGAGAATTTCTGAAGTACTTTTACTAACTCTCCCAAGATTATCTACGGCTGTGCGCTGGCTCCTGACAGCATTCCCTCCATGACACATCACATTAGCCCAAATGTGTTTACCTTCAGGGCAAGGTGTAAGGTTCATCTATTCACTCAGGTTTATGCTAGTGGAATGAATGCAAGGCCTTGACTATGGGTTTGCTTATACAAGGGAAGTAGGGTGTGAATTTAAGAGCTACGGTGTGGATTTACACTGCTCCCTGCATGTGTACTTTTACATGCAGTTGAGGAAGCCACTTCATACAAAGGAACTCTTAGTGTGCACTTTCAATGTCCATTGAGTGCAGAGCAGCTAATGCAACGTCATTCCACAGCTTAGTTTACTGCTGGTCATTTGCCTGTATAGACAAACCTTTGCCTGATCTCCAGAAAGCAATGGCCAACAGTTAAACCAGTCAACTTTCTGTAAAATCTCAACAGGAATACAGGTTACCCAAAAGAAAGTATTGCTTTTCTTAATTAAAAACTGTATTTTTGTTGTGTACATAGGTAGCTACTGTTAGAAGTGAAGTTAATTTGTCATCTAAACAAGTTCTACCTAAGAACTGATTGTTCTGGCTTGCACACACTACAAACTACAAAAATATCTGTAAATTGTCCTCACATGTACAGCAGTATTTCTCTGCCTAAGGAAAGTGCACATTCCAAGAATTAGCAAGCAAGCTGATGCACAAGATCTCGAATTTATATTCAGTCCTCTCTGAGTTCAGAGCAATTAGATTGTTGGCATATCTTAAAACATGCAGGTGCCTGTGTACCTCTGTGGTCAAATGCCCACCTGATGTAACTTAAGAGTTGCATCTGCTTCAACAGCAGCCTACCAATTTAGATAAGTAAGAGTATGGCCTTATTTATTTCCCAGAGGGCTTAGTAAGGGAAGACATGCCTGCTTTTCATGACAACATTTTCTTGCTAGATCCCAAGTAGAAAAGTCTGTTCCTTAAAACAGACTGCACCAGAAAGAAATCATCTCCCACTCCCAGTTAATTCATTCTAAATTCTTAGTAGGTCAACATCCACTTCGGGGTCTTCCAAGTGCATCTTGTCTCATCTATATTTGTCTTTGAAATTACGGACTCCTCAGGGTATGCTCTGTGCTGCTCACATCATCAGAGATTAGCAAATAATTCTTACCATTAACAATAATAAATAATGTGTGGCAAGATATTCTCACATTATGCTTTTTGCCTGCAAAGTATGGCACAAGAGAAGATGGCTTGGAATGACCTGGCAGGAAGTGGACTTTTCAGAATATTGAAAGGTCAAGTCCCTAGAGAAAGGACACTTCAACACCCAATCAACACACTACGGGCCAGCAATTCTCATTGAGCTGTTCTGTTTGGAAGAGTGATATTCTTTCCTTTCCCTAGCATTTTCTGTGTGCTGGGCTTTCCCCTCTTTTCTCTGTATGTAGCAAGCCAGCTGGGGTAACTAAAGTGCAGTAAAGTAAAATAAACAGATCTGCAAAGTGCTGAGTCCAGTGATTTTCCCCAGGAGAATCTGCACAACTCTGAGGCTTTACTGGGGATTGTAATTAACACCTGACTGAAGCATGTTTATGAACAAAGTCAGGGAGGGAGAGAGAGAGATGTTTCAGCCTTGAACTGAATGGTTTTGAACTGGCTCAGCTTTATGGGCTATTTTAGCCGTGGTCTTGATTGAGTATAACCCTGAAACAAAAAGGAGCTTGGGGCTTCTTGCCACCTCCTCCTCCTCCCACCCTGATCTAGGTCCCAGTACAAAGCATGTGTTTTCATTTAATGCTGGATAACAGTCAATTGATGTCTGGATTCTAACTCAAATGTTTATTCTTCTGTGGAACTATTAACATTATTTTTCGGTTAGGTGTAGCTTACTTCTACCTCAGATTAATAAAAGCCCTTCTTCATTTCTTTTGATAACATTGCAGCCTCAGATTCTTGAGAAATACTCTATCATCTCCTAGATTCAGGCTGTACTCTATTTCTAACTCCTTCTCCTTGCTTATAAACCAAATCCTTCAAGTTCTCCCAGAATTAAAAAGAAAAATCTCCCACTGGCATTAGCAATGATTTTAAAAACAAAAGCTGAGAACATAATGGACTTAATCTTTCACTGACTTCCACTATTTTCATATCAGAATGGCTCGATGAGCACACCCACTGCATTCTGTCTTCCAGGAAGAGTTTATGTTTGCATTTTCTTCTTTGTTTTTGACTAACTCAGCTATGTAAACCCAGTTTACATCAGGATCTACTTCTAGATTTGGCTTAGGGCAGAATTTGGATTTTTGCTTCAAGGCTCACCAAGGTGAAGTTGGAGTTTAAACTTCAGAGCACCTGTATTTTACCAGCATTGCTATAATATTTAAAAATCACAGAAGCTTGCTATGATTAGCGGATTGATTTCCATCACTTTTCAATAACTTGCCTCCCTAGATATCATGCTTATAAGCAGTTCTACCTACAAAAATCAGTCTGAGGTCCCTTGATATTCCATACAGTCAAGTGTTCTGTAGTAAGATGACATGTGCATCATGTGTTCAAGTACAGCACATAAATACACAGCAAACGCTGGTGTCAATACTGCTGTGGGAGCAGTAACTCCTATGAGTAACTCCTAAAATCCTGGCATTAGACCCTCACTACACAGAGCTCACAGGTCTTTACACAACCAGGAAAAACAAAAAGTTCAAAAGCAGCAGGATGCACAACTCAAGCAACACCTGGGTCTTTCTGCTTTCTGTTGACAGTTTGTCACAAATATGCTGTGTAGTTTTGGTAGCATCCTGTTTGTTCCACAATGCATTGTTTTATTTCCTTTCCTGAAGCTCCTTTGGTAAACTGCTTTTTGTATTAGACGTCCTAATTTATTAATCCGTTTTCCACAATTTTACTACAGTTTTACGTTATTACTGAAGGCAATATGTTTTCTAAGGAAAATATGCCAAAGGACAGGGAAAGTACACAAATTCCCTCCCCTGCTGCTCAGCAATTTTTAATCCTGGCACAACTAAATGAGTCAGTGTCAAATGAATCAAAATTCTTATCTTCCTATAGTAAAGAGTGCAAAGAACAATCTGCATATTACAGTACTAATAAAAATTAAACCAACAAGAAAATACCAATAATAATTTGATCAAATTACCATTTTGCTTAGCATTTCTCCGAGTCTAATATTTCCAGGCATTTGGTCCAATGACTGAAAATATAATCAGAATGATGGTAAGCAGACTGCCTATTTCATAAAAATCTCTTTGGGCAAGCAGTCAAGGTACACAATAATGCATTATGTTTCAAAAAACTAATGCTTGTGGCATTTATATACCCATTAGCCACAGCACAGGTCTGAGTAATAGTTAGGGAATCATTTTCCTTGAGCCTGGTTAAAGGCTACTTACTGATCTACTTGTTGTAATTAGCAAGAGCTTCAATCTGGGAAGTTTAGGATTGTAAATTTGGCAAAAGCACATTAGGCAAGTCCACTCTACCACAGCTACACAGTATTTATCAGCTCTTACTGTCTCTTCTCTCTAGATGTGTCTGTCTTTCACCGGGGCAAACATACCAGAAGACCAGCTCTTTAGGAGTCTAGTAGCATGCATTTTAAAGGATAATTTTTCCACAATGAGCAAATCCACACAAATCTTTCACATTTCCAGAGATTTTAGAGGTCACTTTGGTATTACTTTTGGTACTGGACTATATCAGAAGCAGACATGGTCACGACTCATTTGAAAAGTACAAAGCTAGGGATCCACAGTTGTGTGCAGCTTCCCACCACGTCACCCAACCAATCACCCATGAGAAGGCTGAATTTGACATGTGCATTGTTACCTCAGGCCACAGTCTAAAGTTTCACCAGGCACCCGGAACCATTCCCCAGGCCTGCAGGGAAGACTGTCTTCCTTATTCCCCACTGTACAGCTTTTCAATACTCAGTCCGGTTTTCCAGCGTTTACTGCCAACACAGTTAACTCTGTAATTCAGTCATCAAAATCGCAGTTGGAATCAAAGCTGAACAGTCCACGTGCATGTTTTGTGTGTGTTTATCTGTGAATTTTGTCAGGCCTCAGCGACAAGCTACTAGCAAAAGACTACACCCTTGGTGCTTTGCTTAAGAGGGTACTAGGGCACTGTTGTATGTTTTTTGGGTTTGCTGCTTAGTATTCCTAGAAACAGAAAGGTTTTGTGAATGAATCCACTACTCTCTTCTCTTGCAATTTTCCATAACCACCACCAAAACCACACATTACTTTCTACTTTAGTGTTTCTATCTGCGCAATTGAGCATTTTGGGGAAAGATGAGAAATACTATGAAAAGGATGCTTGTTCAAAAACTATTTCCTAAGTGTGTTAGTCTTTTGACCCATTCATGTGTTCCCATTATAATATCCTCCAATAGTAATTGCTTTGCTTGGTTATCTAGAACTTGCACAGCACAGTGCACCTTCAACTTTTGTCTCTAAAAAGGAAGGTGACACTCGTAAGTGACAATTTTGTGCTTCGCAGTTCAAGATTTCATAACCTCTTTGCAAGTGAATCACAATTCTCCTTTTCTTTCTTGGGCAGAGTGACTCAAGTCCATTATGAGAGCACAGATTTAGGAGTACAATGACCACCTTCATGAGGAAATTTGGCTGTGTGGACTGAAATCTGCTTTCACCAATGTAACTTGTTAGAACCTTCAAAAGGTCTCTCCTGTTTATGAAACCTACAACATTTTTTTTAAAGTAACTTGAGAAACACTAGACAAAGTTACCATTTTCTTATTCAGAGTTCATAGTCTGCCTTTAGGCCTACAGAAAGTGGCACAAAAAAAGTAACTAAAAAATCAAGACAGACTATTGAGTGTGGCTTAAGTCCTAGTATGCAGACTTATATACATGGTTCATTTTACACATACCAGCTTTCTCATTCAAGTTTCTTCACATAGGTTAAATCAAAGCAGCTATTTGCGGTCTTCAGTTTAAGCACTTGACTATTTACAGGATTGAATATGAGTCTACTACAGCCACTTTACCTTTCCAGCTTCTCCCTTCCTCAGTCCAGGAGTCTGTTGTCACGCTCTGTGGAATCTGGAGCAGATGGAGTGGACCTTCTCTGATGCTGGACCAGAGCCTTTATTTGTTTATGGGATGGTAGATACCTAGACAACAATAGTGGAAATGCCAACAAGTAACTGGACTTGTATTTTCAATTAAATTAAATGTTTTGACTAAGCAGGGTACAGAAAATAGTCAATACTTGCTAGACCTTTTGGGTCAAACCCAATGGATTCTTTCTAGATTTATGAAAAGGAAATGGAAAGTTGAATTTGTCAATCTCCTCCCTCCCTCACAATATTTTCTTTTCCTCCTTTTTTTTTTTTTCCTGCTGGTGACTTCACCAGTGGGAAAATACAGGAAAGGCAGAGGAAGAGGTGGGCGTACAGCTCGCTCTGCTTCATATACCAGTAAGCAGAATCAACCAGTCAGGCAGGAAATAGCCAGCTACACGTTGCAGCCAGGGCTCCCACTCATCAGCATGAGTCACTGCAGAGCTCCCTTGAACGGTGTGCTTCTGCCCCGTATCTCAGCCAAGATACAGGACTTCATCTGCTCAGCCCTGCCACTGGCACAGGGTGAGAGAAAGGCAAAGAGGAACAGCCCTTGTGCTGGCCCTTTACCAGTCATCGCACCCTACAGTCATGAAGCAGATCTGAATATTCTCTGTCTAGATACATCTTCATCATTCAAAAATTAAAACACATGCCACAGCAAACAATGGTACTGTCTCCTCAACATCCACACACAGTTCAAGATCATTAGAACTATTCCAGCCTCCTCATCTGTTCCCTTCTGGGAACGGAAATAAATGAGGTTTACATTAGATTATGATTGACCAGTTCAGTTGCCAAAAGTTTGGAGACTACAAGTGCCTAGCAAAGCTCAGATGTATTACGATACTCTATAGAGAAGGGAGGCTTTCTCAAGGTCTCTACTGCCTCTTTCGATTTACCTTCCACTTCCCATAAATACAATGTGAGCTGAAGGAACTCTGCACCTTCCACAAGGCACTCAATATGTGAAAGGATGATGCCCGTAATCAGTCAGCCCCTAAACCACACATGAGTTTACAGACCAAAATCAATGCTTTATGCCCTGAAGCAACTCTGTAAGCCAGGGCAGACTTTGGAAAATGAGAATAATATGCTGCCTGTGACTAGCTCCACTAAATAAAAAAGCAGCTGCATTTGTACAACTGGTCTAAGACTTACGGTTTTGCAGGCAGACACCATTTACTGACATCTGGGAGGGAAATGTGAATTCCAAGTTTGCCGCATATAGGCTCCCAATCAGATCTAAGATTTAACAGCAATACTTGATTTCAGTCCAATTCATCTTGAGATTGGAGTTTATTATTTTGAAAAGGAGACAACTGAATATCAGAGATCAGCACTGCAAGATGAATAGAAGTGTATATGTAGATTAGGGTTGGAAGGAAAGTAATTTTCCTATGAGACCTTGTGGGGGAAAAAAAGCTACTCAGTGTATATTTACAAAAGGAAAAATGGAACAGAAGAATGGTATCTTTTGGCTAATTGCAGCCTACATCTGGGAAATTGAAAGAACTAAAAGATGTTCAGTGCCTTAAAAAAACAAAGCAATATGTTTCCCAGGTTACTAGCCTATAAAACAAAAAGCAGGCACAATAATGAACTCAGACGCTACACTACTCCATGATAGTCTGCACTGGGTTGAAAGTGCTGAGCGGAACTTTAACATGATAGAGAATGTAAAGTAGAGGGGAGAAAGGAAAAAAGGAGAGAGGAGGGAAATGTTCTGTTACAAAAACTTCCCAGTAAGTCCTGCGCACACACACACTTCCCTCACCTAGACTAAAAGCTGCTTTCACATGATCCAGCCATGGTCTTTTTTCCATCTGAGGAAACTGTCACTGATCTGAGGCTTTTTGTCCACTGTCAGATGGCACATGCCATGTGTCAGACAATTATATTTTTTTTAGACTCAATTAAAACAAACTTGAGTCCACCCAAGAGGCATTCTGCCCCAGCTGCACTTCTGCTCTGATATAGGTTCTGTTCCAACCCTACTGGAGACAATAAAAGAACCAAGGGTGGAAAGACACCCTCTTTTTAAATTAAAATCTTTTTTTATCATGTAAAATACTCATGACAAAAGCAAGAAGGGTTTATGAATATCAGCTGAAATCAGCCTCACAGAGCAAGGGCCAATATTTGAATTTCTATTGCTTAACCATGTTTGGGTTGGGAATTATAGCAGTTTTCTGATTAACTACCTGCAGGCATGCACCAGTTTGACCTTTTGCATGCTAAATTGCATGCACTAAATTAAATTTTCCTCTCCCTCTTACTGAGATAAACAAGGCCCGTTACATGACTCAGGCTGCCCTTTTCCTCCTGCCATTCCATATGCAAAGTCAGTCCTAGCCAGTTAATCCTCTAATTTAAGAGCAGACTTCTGTATTTTTGTAAGTGATTAGAAGGATTTTGTTTCTTTTAAGCAGTTGTGGGTCTATAATTTGCATTCAGAAATAAGTGCAAGTAGCATCATTATGACCTAAGTTTCCTAATAACAGGTTTGCATGAGTACTTCAAACATAAGTGAATGAGCAATGTTCGTTATTATCTCTTTATAAATTTGATTAAATAATGTCATCAACTACAATGGATACTTAGCATACTTCTCCAGCAAACATGGGAGGGAAAAAAAAAGGGAGAGGAGAAAAGACCATGTTCAGCAGGTGATCTGTTGCCTTTTTGTATAGATAATAGATTAGAAACTCTTACATCCGATTCAGCTATTCACAGTTTTCAAATTTTGAGAAATATTTAAATTACATCATTACTTGAACATTTCCATTATATTCTCAGTTGAAGTGATGCAAATCAAGGACAACTTTCCTGAAATCAGGTGAAGTTATTCTGAGCCCAACCACACACTTAGTAGTACTTATTCCCCCCAAAATCATAAGAAAATGTGATCAGTTTACAGCTACATGCCTGAATTCACACAGATGAAGATTACAGGGAAAGTAACAGATCAGGCTGTGAAAGAAAACAAACATCTGTCCTTTTTCTCTAACCCTTAACACAATGGGAACTAGGAATTATTTGTATCATTCTAAGTTGTGTTATACTTTATTCCATGGTCAAAAGAGAAAATTTGGTTGCTATACTAAAACAGAAAAACGTTCTTGGTGCTTTTCCATCTTAAATATTATCACCTCAGTGCTTGTCATACTCTGTGCTTGTCTGTGCAAAGGCAATTTCAGACCCCGGCTTCTTCAAATGAGAAGAATAGGAGGCAGTCATGATTTCCTGATGGAGCACATCATGTCTGCCTCACGAACCTTACTGTTGCTGCTGTTGTGCAAGGAAAGCTTATGTTCTGTTGCCATACCATGGCTTGTAGAAAACACTAGGTCCCCGTTCAGTCCAGCCATGACCAATTCAGCAGCAAACAGCACATTCTTGGCAGTTCTAGTGACGACTGGTTAAGCCCCAGTTAATTACAGTGATGTACCCTCAGTTTCCTTTACAAGGAAAACCACTCTACCAGAGAGTCCATGTTGCTCAACCGGATCAGCTCATGAGCTTTCAAAACTTTTAACAGAATAGGTTCTTCTAGAAAAATGGCTTGCAAACACCGTTCACCATCACTCTGACAAACTCTTGTCACAAACACTTCTCTCTTCTCTTTTATAACAAAACATAAAACAGCAATACGCTTGCGGTTTACAGCAACTGTGTTGCACAGTGAAGTGTTGATTGGAAAACAGGGATGTGTTTGTTGATGTTTTGATGAAGATTTTTTTTTTTTTAATTTTAAGTTAAATATTTTGTATTTTTGCCAAAGGATTGAGGTGGCCTGATTTTTGCTCTACACTTCGTCTACCCTTTCCACGCAGGTTGTCTCAGTGAGAAACAGAACAGGAACCAGCATGATGTGACTAAAAATTTCTCCTTCAGCCACAAATCACAGTTTGAAAATTTCAGCTCTACTTACCTGATATAAACAAAAGCAGATGGCAAATCATATATTTACTATGACTGCATTAGAATTTATAGGACATAACTATTTGCTTATAGCAGTCACTGTTAAATTTTACTGGCTCTTTTTATTAGTATGTATCTGTGGGGTAAAAAGACTTCTGAATTGATTGAAAGGAACCAATTATCATGCAAGAGGACATTTTTAACTGAAAGAGTATTTCCCATTTGTTACATGGACCCTCTGCCATTTATTCAAGAACATAATTGCATATAAAATCAGTTCCTTGTTGAGTCAAGATGTATAGGTGTAAATCTTCATGATCCCTTCATAGAATCACAGAATGTTAGGGATTGGAAGGGACCTCTGGAGATTATCAAGTCCAATCCCTCTGCCAGAGCAGGACCTTAAGTACCACCTTAAGTGTCCCTTAAGTACCACCTATACAGAGATACTGCTTTTCTCTGTATGGTTTTGAAAAGACATTCCAAATATACCCATTGTAGGAAAAGAAACTCTTTTTCTTAATTTGGCAAATCTGAAAACAAAGCCAAATGAAAGTGTCATATTCTACCATATACAAAGCTCAACTGTCTTGAATAGGAGTTGCACTTGCTCATCCTAGAAAGTGGTTTGGCCAAGAGCTTCCTGCATTGTTATCGTGGCCAAGCTAAGAGACTGTAAAGTCAGAGATAAATGATTCTTCTCTCTATTTAACGAAAGTTATTCTCAATAGGAAAAAAAAAAGTGATGGTTTGATTTGTGTTTAGCTGTCCCACTACAATATCTGCTCATAAACATTCTTTTTTATTAACCAATGTTCAACAATGTTGGTATAAGACCGAAAAAGCAGCAAAACTCCCATTTATTCTGAAAAAGAAGGACAGAGGACATAGTAAGACACTAGCAGAGGTTGCCCAGGGTGTTATGGATGCTCCATCCCTGGAGGTGTTCAAGGCCAGGTTAGATGGGGCTTTGAGCAACCTGGTCTAGTGGGAAGCGTCCTTGCCACGGGACACACGGTTAGAATCAGACAATCTTTGAGGGCCCTTCCAACCCATTCTCCGATTCTATGATTTATAGTTAATAATAAAAAACGCAATCGTCTCCACTCAGGGATGAGACATGACCACCATGACTTCCAGCATTTCACATCAACCAGTTCAGTATTAAAGTGATTTTAACACTAAACTGTCAGAATTTTTCTGCTCTTCAATGGCATTTAATCCCACTTCAGTCTTGCTCGCTGCAGTTCATCCAGGAGCCTCCAAGACACAGTAATAAAACTGTTTTTGTTTTCAAGTCTTTTCAAAAGGAGTGGATTCTCCTCAAGATTGAATTTGGGAGCAGGAGGTATTATGATTTCATGTGCTTTTAGCAAGTACTCAGCTTCCCATGATGAAGATGTGACAGAAATGAAGATGATTGCTTCTTTTATTTGTTCAGCTGTCCCTTGGCTGCTTTGGAGGTGGTGGTGGGTTGTGGAGGTGATGAACTGGGGTAAAGGCAAGGAGGAATCATAGATTTGTTTAGGTTGGAAGAGACCTTTATGATCATCAAGTCCAACCGTTCCCCCAGCACTGCCAGGGCACCACTAACCCCTGGCCCTCAGCACCACATCTCCACGG